>JAADWX010000043.1:0-64509 GCA_023336405.1 Globisporangium echinulatum | reverse complement strand
GCTAGCTAGATAGCAGTAGGATACGGTAGTCGTAGTAGTTGTCGTACGATACATTATGGAAAATACAACGTGCGTAAAGCAAGATGTAGTTTGCATCACGCAAGACGAAACAACGCATAGCGTATCATTTAGTGCGCATAATGCTAGGTGCAGTGTGTACGTTGGAACGTGTCGTGTGTGCATTCGTTGCTTGCAGACACGCTGGCTGACTCCCTTGCGAACGCTTGCACGAGCATCGTCTGAGAATGCTAAATCTAAACGAGACAACAGTTAGAACAACGACATCGCATTGTGTGCATGTGTCTCTTCTCCAGTCTAGAAATTAGCTAGCTGTCTGAGTGTGCGTCTGCATGCGAGTGGTCTCGCTTCGGACTCTGAAATGACAATAGACATCGCAACGTCTGCGAGATGCTCACACTGTATCGGCTTCGTGCGTCGGCTGCTTCTTCCTCGGCGAGTCTGTGCGCTTTGGCGACGGAGACCGTGTGATGCGACGTGGACTCAGTGGACGCCGCGCAAGCGAGCGCCGACCGCCCTGCTCGAGCTCGAGCGCGAGGTCATCGTCGCTGTCCGAGTCGTGGTCGCCTCGACAACCAAACTCCTCGCTGTCGTCATCGTCGATGCCGTTGTCCCCATCGTTGAGACTGTTCGCGGCATCGTCTCGGGGAGACGCCAACACCTCGTCGCTCACGACCCGCGAGTAGCGCTGCGTGTGGGTACTCCGTCGCTTTGCTGGCGCAGCACTGCTACCAGCGCTTCCACTTCCTCGGGAGCGACGGCGGCGGCGAACGACAACGACAACCAGCACGAGCGCAATCGCAACGAGCGCCATGAGCGGCAGTAGCACGTAGAACGAGGTCGGATCCCATAACCCAAGAGTCGCAACGTCGCTGTCTTCGGCATTCGCAGACAGTGCGCTGGCGTTTGGATCGACATCCGTCGTTGTTGTTGGTTGAGGTGTAATGCGAGGTTGCTCTGAATTTGAACGCGGTGACGCGAGCTTGTCGGTCGCTGGATCGCTAACAACAGCAGTTGGCGGACTGTTCGTCGTGTTCAGCAGCTGTGTGCTCGGCGGTACGGACGATGCAATCACAGTGTACGTTGTCGAGCTATCAGTGCGACTGCTCGCTGCAACAGACGTCTTGAGCCGCACTCCGCGTGGAGTCGTGACGTCAGCAAAGCCAGCGCACTTGGCGTCTTCAGCACGACCATCGAGCGTCGACGACGACGAGCGGCCAAACGTGTCACAGAGGCCGCAGCGCGGCAGTCGCAAGTCGCGCCAGAGCTGGAATGCAGTCTCGTTGCCGCTCGACTTTGCTGCTTCCCAGTCGATCGCTACAGCATTCGAGTTGCGTTGGAATAGTCGAAAGCGAGTGATAATGTAAGGAACCGTAAGAAGCCAGCCGCACACGTACACACACGTCAGTCTCGATGTCGCTGGGTGCAGCAAGTACAGCGCTCATTATGCTCAACATGCTGGACTGAGTCACCAATGCAGATGAGAAAAACTGCGCAGTGTCGGTAGGGACGTACCAATGCGGTACAGTCGACACCCAAACGCGTCGCGGAGCACGACGTAGACTGGCAGCTGGAGGCGATCGTTTGACTCGGCACCGTCGCGCAGCGGCACTTCGAGCAACGTCGATACGACGTGGATCGACTCGACCGTACCAATCTCGGTCGGTGCAACGTGAACGACGTCGCTCGCGTGTGCGCCAGTCGGGAACATCGAGCCAACGAGCTCGATCGCGCCGCTCGTGCGAAGCCCTATGTTCGTCAACGTCATGTGGATCGTGACGTGGCTCGCGGTCAGCTGCACGCGCGCGACGCGCAGATCGTAGTGCGCGCCAGCGACGGCCGCGGCGTGCAGGTTTGCGTAGTGCAGCTCGATCGAGAGCGCTGGGATTTGCTCGATCGGCGGCCAAAAGCCGAGCGAGTCCGGCGTGTCAAACGCCGGTCCGACCTCAGGCGACATGGCGTAGATGCCGTGTGTCTGCCACATCCAGTCGCTCGTCTCGCCGTTCACGGTGTACAGATTGCTCTCTTGCCACGGCTGGCCGTACTTGAAGTGGTTGTACCGCGTCATCTCGGCGGCCATGTCGGTAAAGATTGCAAGCGCGTCGTCGGGTGGCACGCCGCTCGCTTCGCACGCAAACGGGATGTTGACGTACCGCCCGTACGAGTGATAGTTCAGCGCGGTGCTAAAGTTCATGCTACGGCGCTCGACAAAGTCCCGGATCGCCTGGGTCTCGGGCTCAGAGAACGCATGTGGACCGCGAAAGTCCTCGGCGCAGATGTGCGGACTGCTCCCAACGTCGTCGCGCACAAAGCAGACGTCGTAGTTGCGGTTCAGGTCAACGCCGTTGTTGAGTTCGGTCGTACAGCCTGGCTGCGCGTTCTTGCGCTGGCCAGCCGAGTTGCGATGCTCCCAGATGCGCTGCGCTTCGTTCCGCGCGTACCCGTCCGGGTTCACGACGAGGACGAACCAGAGCTGGCGCGCGAACAGTAAGTGGAGCGCTTCGACGTCGCCGTTTGCGACATCGGCGACAAGCACGTCGATCGTGTACACGAGGTTCTGTCGTCGTAGTATCAAGACGATCGAAGACACAGGTAGGCGTAACTGTCAGTGTGGTCGTTTGACACCACTAACAGACCTCTCAGCTGTATGAGACGCTAGCGTACCATCATCGAGATTGGCTGTGTGATGCAGTCATAGTGTACAACAGAGACGTTAGTGAGTCACGGCTCATGTGAGAGCGCTTGCTAGACAATGATGCGGTTGCTCGCTCGTACCTCGCGCGAGTGGTGCATGCCTGTGAACAGCGCCTGTGGGACAGTTGTGTTTGCGTCGCACGCGCCGACACAGAGCGCACGGATCGATCGCCCTTGCACGGTTGTCCCGATCGTCTCGACGCGCGCAAAGCCGACGGGCAGGCGTGTAACTGTCTCGTTCACGAACGCGTCGAGCTCGTCGGTCGAGAGGTACCCCTGGTTCACACCAAGGCGCGGCTTGAACGCTGCGTCGATACCAAGAGCAGCGACACGAGCAGTTGCATCAATACGGTGAGTACTACGTAGTCCACCTGATCATGCGAATGTAGTCAGACGCCATCGACTAGTCCATGTGTGATGGTCACGCACGCGTCTGCTCGCGGCAGTTTGTCGTCGTGTCGTGACGCGGCGCGCACGCTGGGTCGTCTGCGTCGCCATGCTTCAAATGCACCGACTCGATCCGAAGCGCGGACTGCACCGACGTCGTTGTCGTCGCTGCTGCTACTGCTGCTGCAGACGCAGCAAAGCGCATTTCGACAACGACCGACGCGTTGTCGTCATTGTCGTCGTCTTCGTTGTCAGTTGCTTTGCGCCTGTGCGCAGCGCGAATCGGCTCTTCGTACACGACTGTGTCGTCGACGTGCCAGCGCAGCCACATTGCGTCCCACGAGAACGTCAGTGCGTGGACCTGTGCGCTCATGTCCTGCAGCAGCAGCAGCAGCGCCAACCCGTTCCGTTGAGCGTTAGTATGGTGAATGCACTAGTCGATACAAGACGGACCACTTGAGAGGCCTGTACGCCATAGCAGTATACCGCAGTATGGTGTTACGAACCGTTAGGCATGGCAGCTCGGCGAGGACACTTGTGTTCTGACTCGACGTGAGCCGCAGCGTGCGGCTGTTCGTCTTCGTGCCCCAGTGCTGCCCGACACCGAGCGACATGTGCACATCGAGCGGACGGATGTGCACGCTCACGACGGCTTCGGCAGCATCGCGGCTCTGAGCGTACCAGTCGTGTGACAGTAGGCAGTCTATATGTGAACACTACAGACTGAGTGGTGGCCAAACACTCGCACACGCACACGCACCTCAGGGAACTGCGCGACGACTTGCAGCGCGTTCACACCACGCCAGTTGCCGTCAATGTGCTTCGTTGCGCGCACTTTGGCGGCTGCGGGTGCGACCGACGGGCCGCACGGTGCACCGAGCACGAGCGACCCGTTCACGAGCTGCACATGCCGCTTGCGCCAGCACGGCTCGACATCTGTGCGCGCAGCATCTGCTGTCGCAACGTCACTGCAGCTTTCGCGCTCGATCGTTGTCCACTGCGCGTCACCTGCTGCGATGTCAACGATGTCGGCGAATCGCACATCCCAGAGCGCTGCGAACGCGCACGTGCGTCGGCGGTGCACTGCGAGGTGCGCTGTTGTCGCGGAGTTTGCTGCAGTCACGACCGGCAGTGTGGTTGCCAATAGAAGCAGTAGCAGTAGTAGCATAGTGCTCGTGTTTGCGAAGACTGACGCGCGTTGACAATGGCGACGCGAATCGCTACAAGCACATGCCCATGTCATCGTTCTGGCGATGAGTTGGTCGAGTTCAGATTGCTATTTGTTGCACTCAGGGCGATAAGGAAACTTGACATTCGTCGCAAAATGTAGCAGTTTTGCTACACTTCGACACGTGTTTCAATTGTTACATTTATAAGCTTGCTAATATTAAAATTCATTGCAAATCCAACATTTGAAAAATATTTTGGCGACAAAATTGTTGAACCAACTTGTATATTCGAAATTATCTGCGTTTTGATTGATAAAAAAATCTAAATTAGGTCCAAAGTTGTGGGGATATTAGGGAGTGGCGACTATCAATGGTTATGGTTTTATTGCATGTCTCATTTTCCGACTTAATCTAAAAAGGTCGCTTTGTACCGCTTTCACCAAATTGAACCATGACTAATGTTGACTAAATATCCATAAACTTTATTCTAAGCGGTATTTTAAAGTGTGTATTTGGTCTATCGAGTAACTTACAATTTTTTTTGATAAACCTCGCACAAGAGTCCGCCTTTTGTTTCGCTTCTTCTTCGTTAACATTGAGCAATCTCGTATTGGTTGTCCAAGAGCAAAACAATCGGTTAAATTGAATCTTCGATATAATATTAACTCGTTTGCTTATTCAACAGGTGCTTACAATGTATATATATAATTTGTGTTTATGAATTGCAGTGCAAGTGGCGACATTCAAGAGTCGAGGTATTGTTGTATGTCTCATTTAAAAAAGCAAACAAAATTTTCTGAAAAAGATGTACCACTTTGACCAAATCGACTCATGACTAGTGTTGACAAATAGTATCAGCATCAAAGACGCGAAACAAATTATTATAATCGGTATTTTTAAGTGTGTATCTCGGAATATGGATTAACGTATAAAAATGGTCGATGTAACGTTACGCAACAATCCACCATTTGCCGCACTTAACGCGATGAAGTAAGCGACGTGATGTGCTTGTCTGGCATGAGTGTCACTACATGCGTGGGTAGTAAGAGTGAGTGCACGATCGACTTGAGTGGCCGTTTGAGTTAATGCATGTCTGCACCAACGTTATGTGCTTTTGTTCTCGATCCCATATGATCGTCGTTCGCTACGCGGACGCCGTAGATTTGCCGCCCGCTGGGCGGGCTGCTTTTATTTGGCATCGCCCGTCGACCCGTTAATTGTCAAAAGAACGCTTCTGTGGCATAAAAGACAATCTTGTCCAGAAAAGAATTACACTATTTCTATATATATTACACAATGTATAGCTCTATACCCACAAAAAATTACTGATTTTTAAAAAATATATGCAGAAATGGACCGTTACAGAACGTTTTATCAACTTATGTATATAGACTAGTCGAGCGCCGACCGCTTCGCGGCCGGATTGTGCATGAAAGGTTTTTTTTACTAATGTTCAATTGATACTGGTGATCTAACGGGAGGCAAAAGGGGGTCATATGTACATATGAATCAGGATTCGTTTAACAGTAGCAAGAGCGTCAAATTTGAGGGAATATGGATCTAACGGGAGTCGTTAGGGTGTATGTTTTGCACCGATGTTGATGGTCTAACGGGAGTCGTAACGGTGAATGATTTGCATGGATGTTTTTGATCTAACAGGAGATGAAGGGGGAAATGTTACACACGGATTTTGTCGATCGAACGGGAGTCGTAATGGCGTATAATATGCGCGTAGTTGCGTTGATCTTAAAGTTTCTATTTTAATCGATATATATAAATATACATATAGATATTAACCGTGTCGAATTGCGCCGCGTTAACATATATATACGTTGTCGAATAAATAATTTAAATAAATAAATAAAATGCATAAATTATTTCAAACGTACTGTGTCAAACTGTACAGCGTCGGAATGCTTGTGTCGAATATATCTTGTTGTCACAGTGTACCTTCTCAGTACTGAAATGTACATGTCTGTGCAATATCAAAACAAATATTGTAGATATGTTTTGTGTGGAAACAAATCATGTCAAACAACTTTGTCGAATTGGATTATGTCAAATCGTACCGTGTCACAGTGTAAACATACCATGCCACAGTGCCGTGTCAAAATGTTTTATGTGTCAAATCTTGCTGTGTCACAGTGCACCGTTTGTCCTGTCAATTGCGCTGTATCAATTTTCAAATGTCACTTGCTACGTGTCCAAACGTTTCGTCTCGTTACATTACACCGAGTTAATATATGTCATGTCGATATGCTTCGTGTTGTAAAGCGATAAGTCAAAATATAAATTGTCAAAAAGCAACGTGTCGAATTATGTTGAATTAAAAACAATGTGTCGATATGGTTGTCAATTGACAAAACAGCAACATACAAAAGTTAAGTAAATGCGCGGAAACACGATCGCTTGTCCGCAAGCAACCGTGATTTTTTTTAAATGCGTGCAAATACAACGACTGAACGCTAAATGCGAGTTGTGTCCCAAATCAATTCAACATCAGACCGCATGTCAAAAATAAACAGTCATTGCGATCGCATAAACGGAGTCATGTCTTTTTTGAAGCGAGCATTTTCTGGGCCAGACGAACGCGCAGCCTTGTGAGAGTACGTATATAGATTGTTAACTACTATATAAGTCCAACCGTCTTGCGTAATCGGACTATATTGATTGATACTTGTATGAACAAGAAAATCCAATTTTTCCGTTTTGATTGGTTACACACACAATTGGCGATAGTTCGAAATTGAACGAGCCCAAGATTTAGACAGTTAGGATTGTATCATAGAATAATTGTCATACATTTGGCTCAATTTTGGCCTGACCTGTGAAGCTTGGTGTACCGGTCACGCGAGACAAATATATGGCGACGTGTTGGCTGCTCATAGTGCATTATCTGCTTACGATTTGTAGGTGTGCTGTTCGAGACTGACCACCACTGACAATCCGGACTGGATTAATTGTTTCATGTGTAACTCTGGTATGGTAACGACGTGTGTAAATGATAACATATTTGCTGAGAATACAACAGCGATGAGACGCCCAAATCTCGAAACTATTGATATATTACACTTAATAGCATAGATTGATATGTACTGTACATTAATTGCATGCTGAAACACTGAATTATAGTTATCCTCGGCAATGTATATAAAACCCAGTAAAATACAAGTTATTTAGTGCAATGTAAATACATTATTTGAGTTGAACAAACATATTGTGTCATGTTATTTGTCATTTCATACCGAGCAAAATGACTAAAATTATGATTTACTAAGTATAATCTTGCAACTGTATGTTTGAAAAAGGCAGGTAAAACATACTTCACATTGGGATGGGATGTGACTCGAAATCATTGATATAACACTTCACAGAAGGGGCTGTACTGTGTGAATGGAAAAAACCAAAAACACACCGACATATGTAATATTAACAGATCATCAGATCTGTTACATATCGACGACGATTTTAGGAAATAATGTATCACGCAAGTATGTCTTTTGCAAGCGCCTCATATTTATTAAAAATGGTAAAGACTGCGTGATGGTTGTCCATGTGCGCGATTTGTTCAGCGACAACGCAATGAATAGAGATAGAGCGAAGTACTACTACTCCCCAGCTCAGACGCGATCCACTTGTGTGCCAATTTGAGCAAATGCATATCTGCAATAACTACAGCCGTTACGCGATTTAAATTAACGTGTGGGTAACATGCCCATATGGCACTTCTCTCACCACTGTATATTTTCCGACACTGTGTGCATGATTCTACAATATTGTGTTCATATACGTGTATATATAACACGGAATACGAGTTGCTTGGCACACATCTTTGTAACACTTGGCACCGGTTAATGTTTTGTACAAAAATGTTTGTTGCGCACAAATACTGATATGATAAAAAAAATACAGTTAGACATATGATTCTCGCAGTTTGTGGGCATTATTTGCGCTGCTCGTTAGCCCTGAATTGTATCTATAATGTAATATTAAAGTTGGCATTAAGCGAGATGAGTTCATAACTGTCGTCACGTAACCTACATCGTTTCGCTATTTAATATATTCGTCTCGCCAAATATCTTAATCACGTTTTGCATATCGCCATTCAGCCACTTCCTAGCACCTCCTTACCAAACACTACTGCTATTCGGATACAGAATACCAAATGTTAGATAGAGTGACGTAGTAACGGCAAATATATAATTATCGACGACGAAGTTTCCGCTTCGTGATAGTGAGCAAGAAAGCCAAAGCGATCCATATGTATTTTGGACAATCACACGTTACTTAGCGCAAACGCTCAAATACATGTACATTTATCATGTCCAGACGTACTTTATGCATTTTTTGCTTTGCTGTTACATTACATTAGTCTGTATCGAAACGATTACCCATGGCTGCTCTTGTTTTCTCTGTACAAATTTATGAGTGGTGTCTTATTTTCATTTATATATGTAAAGGTGAAAATGTTGCACCCCGGGAGATTGCTAACAGTTAAAAATCAAAATTTTGTTGCATGTCTCATTTTCCGCATTAATTTGTTAGTTTGAGGCAGACAAACTTCATCTAACGAAATGTCCAATGTTTATGAATGAATAAAACTATCCGCACCAAAGATGTAAGATGTACTATTTTGAGCGGTATTTTGAAGTAGATATCTCGGTCTATAGAAAAACTTTCAAAAAACGTCTATGGGACATCACAAAACAGTCCGCCATTTGCTGCGTTAATTATTGGTTAACAACGATCTTTACCTCGTATTGCTTGTCGATGTGCGCAACGTACTCAGCGACAACGCGATGAAGCGAGCGACGAGATGAGTGGCACTACATGAAGTATTTAACTTTTTTGTGCTAACATGTGGCAATAGTGCTATCTAAAAATGGAGCACCAAATGTCGCATTACAATTAGGTTCGACCCCCAAGAAGTTGTCATTGCTTTCCCCTTTTTTGTCTCCCCATACATAAGTTCTCATACAGTCACAGATGGTACACCCTGATCACTAATATCTAGCTAAAATCATTTATTTCTTTTTTAGAAACTCTGCACATTTTTTATACGATCCGAGCAGCTTGGTGTGCGGTATTTTTTATACTGTACAGCCCATTTTTCGATAGACTGCCCAAATATAATATGTGAATAATGTCTCATTGGTGTTAAACAACAATATTACAAAATTGCCTCATTTATAACATATCAGTGTGACCCCATAATTACTATGTACAACATAATTAATATGTGACATATATACATCATGTACTATACCGAAAGCACTATGCATTAGAACAAATCTGGAGAGAAGCATTCTGTTCTTCTTGGCTAATCTATGAGTATAATTGATTAGGTGTAACGTTATATTACGATTTTATGTTGTAGTATTCAACCGGAATATTTACGATGTAATTCTATTTCACGCGAGGTTAACTTTTTAAATATCAATTGTTCTTTTGCATTGGATCATGTTTTATAAGAACGCCACCCACACAGCGGTTGGTATATCTACTTCGTCTGCGCAACAGCACAATCGGCAGGTTCAAGAACGTACACCATAACCAATTGCCGGCGTAGCGGGCCTGCTTGGCGTGTTTACCATGGTTTGATCGGAACGCTGTGACATATAACTAACATTGTCACATTCGGATATATACGCCCGTTTGTCGGATATATTCGATCAACAATTTATGCTGATATATATCATCACCAGCATGATAAAATACGAATTGAACACGAAGCGGTGCGAGTGCAAGGGCATCAGCATTGACGCAGACGCACTCGCATGGGCGCGTCCGTGTCCACACGTGCGCTCGAGCAACTCGAGGACGCGATCGCTGACGGCCGCGACACCCTCACGATCGTCGACCGCAACCTACTGTTGCTGCCGCCTGCAGCGATCGCAAAAGCGATCCACCTGCGCGAACTCACGCTCAACGGCACACACCTCGGCTCGCTGCCGACGAGCTTTGGCTGCCTCGTGCTACTCGAGTGCGTGTATGTATGGTTGCGACCGCATGTACTGCTGCTGTATTGGCTACACACAGCTTGGCGTGCTTACACTCTCACTCTGTCACACATTCACGACAGACGCCTGTCACTCGAACGGAATGACCTCCAGACCCTCCCGCTGTCGTTCCACGAGCTGCGGAATCTCACGGCACTCAATCTCAGCAGCAACCAACTGCAAGGACTCCTCGGCAACTTTTGTGACTTGCGCGCACTGCGGCAGCTCTGGTTGCACTCGAACGAGCTCGCGACGTTGCCGCGCGAGATTGGGAACCTCGATGCGCTCGTGCTGCTTGACGTCCATAGTAACCGCTTACGCAAGCTGCCCAAGTCGATCTGCTGTCTGCGCGCACTGCAACGGCTCGATGTGAGCCGCAACCGACTCAAGGTACTCCCGGCTGCATTTAGCAACCTCGCAGTGCTGCGTGTATGCAACGTGTCACACAACGCACTACAGGAGCTGCCGGCGCGGTTCGGTGCACTCGTAGCGCTCGAGACGCTGTTTGTGCAGCGCAACAACCTGATAACGCTGCCACAGTCGTTCGGCGAGCTGCAGTCGCTCACGACGCTCTCGCTGGATGCGAACCGACTCGATGTGTTCCCGCACGTTGCACTGCAGTCACTAAGTGCACTGCAGTCCCTCTCGCTCACAGACAATCGACTCGCGCATTGGCAACCTTCTGCTACTGCTGCTGCTATTGTTAGTGACAGCACAGCGGCATCGGATGTTCACGACAACGACGACGACAGTACCAGCAAAGACCGCTTGACCACGCCACTGAACGGACTGTTTGGCCTCGCAACCGTTGCGTTCCTCGACTTTAGCGACAACGCACTTGCGTTGCTGCCGACGCGCGGATGGACAAAGCTCCGAGTTTTGCGCGAGTTGCGGCTGCACAACAACAAGCTCACAGCTCTGCCACAAGCGATCGGTGCACTATCGCAACTGCAAGCGCTTGACGTGAGCCACAACAACCTCATTGCGTTGCCAGCTGCGTTGTTGCAGCTGACGACACTTGCACAGCTCGATGTGCAGAGTAACGTTTTGACATCGCTGCCTGAGACGATCGGCGACTGCGTTGCGCTCGAGCAGCTCGATGCGACCGACAACAGCATGCTGACTGGATTACCTGCAAGCATCACAAAGCTGCCGCGCCTGACGACGCTCGCGATCGACAAAACGTGCTTCCTCGCGCTCGACAGCGCTGCTATGGCGTTCTGCGAGCAGCTCGCGAGCTTTCGCACCGAGTAGTATGAGGGTGTGTGAAGTATGTTGCACACAGAACAAAATGACACTCGTGCGTACCTGTCTTAAATGGGTACAGCCGCGCTCAGATGCACGACATGCAGAGACCAAGCGAGACAAGGCAGGGAAAGCGACACAGCGCAGACGCTTTTGCTATTACCATTCAGCGACGGAGCGCAGAAGCTTCTGCTGTTACCGTTCAGTCAGGTCTCGTTCTGCGTCTCTTTCATGATACGTCGGTCATTGACTGCTGGGAGTTAGTTTGTCTATCACATTGTCATATGTCGCCATATTTCATTTTATGTCCTCGATGTATTCCCGACCAAAATGCAAGTTTTGATGCGACTATTTTGTCAAAAATGGTAGGCAAAGCACTTAAATAACAATATTGTGTTCCATGCACAAGCAGGCAATGACCATTGGTGTATATCAAGCACTATGTGCATATACATATTTTCGCAATATATATATATATATATATATAAATTTCATCGAAATAATTTCGAATAAAATAAGTATGTCCATGTCATGACTCCCCTTGGCTCTATATAGTGCGCTTGGCACTAAACAATGTTATCTGCAGCTTTGATTACATATGTCATAATGATTAGTATGTGTAAGTGTTGCGACACATAATCGTCATTGACTGTAGTGAAGAACTGATCAAACACTTGTAAACAGCAAGTATATTTTACTGTATCTACAGTAGATGGCACATCGTCCACGGCCTCGTAAACGGCTATGCTTGTGTTTTCCTTGTACGCACGCCAATACAAAGCAATGTGTCAAGCCGGGAACGTAACGTTAACATATGTACTGTTGTCAATGAAGCCTGCAATCGTCATTAGTAAGCGGATTCGAAATGGTTGGCTATCGGGCAACTACGAATACCGACTTCCTCTTGTCCATCCAGATAATTAGTTCTTACGGACTATTGCCTCTCGACCAATCATAGCCTGTAGTATACATTGCACTTGTTCTTACTGACAAAGTAGACTTAATCAAGCATGAAGAAAACGCACACTCAAACGGCCTACACGAATCGGTTTAAGCTGGATGTCGCTGCTCATCTCAACATAACAGACGACATGCAAGACACTTTAGTGCGCTTCTGCCCGTCGCTTTGCAACAGCGCGCACGAAAGTCAGCGCAAACTGATCTAGGCTTGGCGGGAGCAACGAGCAGGAATTGTGCTGCTCGACACCCTCATTGGCATCAAAGAAATCGTCGCGCTCGCTCGGGGTGGCGACCTCTCTTCCTCATGCGGCAGAGAAGGAGAACTTCGAGTGGATAATCATGTTGCGCGTGCCGATATTCAGCATGATGCTGCACTTGCGCGCGGGCGAGGTCGCTAGAGATCATGGTGTCTCTCCGTTTTATGGCTCCTGGTCATGGCGCGCTCTCTTCCTACGAAGACACCTACTCGCTATACGAGCCCGAACGCGGCAGGGGCAGATCAATCCGCATGACGCTTCTCAGCGAGCGGCTGCGTTTAAACGTATCAAAAGAGTTTAACCCTGATCAGACAGGTATCGTTAATTGTTATAAAAATTTATACAGCAAACACTATGACTCATTTTTGTATCTGTATAAATGCCTTGATCGCAGCTGTGTTCTTTGAATACCTCCCAACGCGCACAATCGATGCAAGGCGTGAGAAAACGGTATGGGTTCGTTGTTCAAGCAATGAATAGAAGCGCGTTACTGCGATGCTGCATGGTGACTCAAGTGGCACAGCGTATCCGCCGTTCTTCGATATAAAAGCCCGCCATCACAAACGCGTGAGCGAGATCAAGCAAATCGCCAAGATTGTCAGGGCTTTGGACAACAAGTGTGGTGCGAGGTGTCGGAGGTCGAGCGGGCGCACGACAAGTCTGCTTGATCTGAATACATTCTATTTCTCAAGCATAACTTTGCCACCCGCCCCGACATGCACGTGCCGGTACTCTTGCTACTCGACGACTTTTCAGGACACTGGTCAAGCGACGTAGTGACATACGTTCAGTCGATCAACGTGTCGCTGCTTAAAGTTCCCTCTTATCACACCGCAGTCTCTCAGCCAGCAGACGTCGCGTGGAACCGGCGTTTCAAAACTTAACTGCGAGCAATGGGCAAACGATCTCGCGCAACAATTGTGTGCGCACACAAAGCGTGGTAGCACAGCTGGCATGCCGATCAAACTAGTGGGAGCGAGTCGCGAGAAAATCGTGATACGCAACGGTTTCATGAAAGCGCACGTCGAACCAGATGTGACTGTCATGATGGCTGACATTTTGCTGCAAGGTGTTGAGGATATGCGCATAGTTGTCGATCGGGTGAGACACGATCAGGACATTGAGCAAGTCGAGTCGGATACAATGGTATAAAATTTGTGCAACTCGTTTAGTATTTTCCATCTCTGACGATCGTGTTCCGCACCATGGCGCCGAGTTTGCGGTTGCGAGACATCAGTCGTCAACGTGAAAGCCCAACTTAGCTCCTCGCTATCGCTAATCAAGTTGCACGCGGCACTGCCATACGCGCTTGAGATGTCACTCGCGTGCGCGTGCAGATCTTTTCTGTTAAGAGATGAGAATACGCACAGACGACATACATTCTGGATAGTAAACGACAACGTACACCTATACCACTGTGTGTGTACAAGCATGCCTGTGTTGGAGCTGCATGATGCGGTGTGCATCGAGTACTTGCAGTCGAAGCAGGTCGCTGTTTATTGGCGATTGATTCACCTGCACTCGCTGTGCATGATATGCTCAATGGCATTGGCGATGCTCATTGTGCTCAACTCGCGCTTTGCTTCCTTTCAGTGAATGCTACAGACCCTTCAGATGGTCAGACGTAAATAGTGCGTTAGATACGATAACGAATGACAGCATGACACGTATAACGGACGTGTGTACCTTAGTGTGTACACATTGCAGCGATGCACGCCGAGCGCCAATCGCGGCGGTCGGTCGTCACGTCTTCAACTTACCACCAGCCACTGGCGTAAGTAGCATCACTTCGCACTGGACGATAGATGGTGCTGCTCGTTGAACACATAGTAGCGCATCATCATTTGCTGTTGTGTCTAGCATCGTGACATCGGCGTCGCATTGCTTGATGTGCATTACAACTCGCTGGTAGTCACGCGCAACGTCTCGATCAGCTGCAAGCTCGTGGACCTGCCGCATGCATACACATAATGAGTGGATAAGTGAATGAGCGGGCCAGTGGACGCCACTACAGGCACACGCGCATGCACTTAGTACGGTTGCAATCAGTATCAAATGGATAGACTTCAGTGGTCTTGTTCGTAGCGTTCGTTGCCGAGAGGTATGTGTCAAGATGAATTCGGTACATTCAAGCAGTATACTATTCTTGTGAATAAATATGAAACTAAACTAAAACGGCTTTAGAACCTGGGTTGTCGGTTGTAATGTTGTCGCTTCGTTGAGCACACCCTGATACTATAATGCAGAAATAGTTGATTAAATTGGAGAGAATATTTTTGAAAGACGTCTGACATTTCATAAAGATACCAACCGAGTCTAATACGTTAATAAATAGCTACTATGAATATATATATATATATATAACGCTATGTAGAACACAGGAGAGTGCGAAGAAACAGCGACCGTCAAATATTTTCATCATGCTTCTTTGATTACAGAGCTACTATGCATACATATAAAGCAGTATGGATCACAGGCGAGCACCAAGCGACATCGAAACGACGCATGACTTAAACAGCAGATCAACTGCAACGAGAATGCGTGTGAAGTCGTGGGACAATAGACGAGCCGTACATACTATTTTGACCGAATAGAAGTTTGTTTAATTGTTTTGCAATTTGCTATATTAGAGCCACAATATGCGTACAATGCAATACAGACCACGGGAGAGTGCGAAGAGACAGCTAACTGACTCAAACAGCAGGTCAACAACAATGAGAGCGCGCGCGATGACACGCGTGAGCGCACAACACCGCCATTGGTGCGCAAATAGCCCTTTACTCTGTTTCTGGACTTGTACGAGTGGTTTGAATCGCAGTTGCGACAAGTAGACTTGTTGAAGCGAAGAAGCTAAAATTGCAGTGTGAATGATGCTACGTCGACATACAGGATGTCGTTTTTTTGCGACAAGCTGTCGATGACGGGAACGATGCCGGGTACGTGTTGGCTAATTGCTCGAGAGGTGACGTCATTGTGGCATCCGAGATTTGATCATATGTCGTGTCTTAACAGGTATATCCGCTCACGTCGTACAGCAATAAGCGGTATCTCATTTTGCCATAGTTAATATGCACCTGTTGAAATAGCATGTACAGCAAAACCGCTTATTTTGTTGAGTGTGAAAAATCGTGTGATCTGTATTCAAGTGTCGTCATATCGTCCAATTTGCATTATCTCGTGTCGCGTGAGACCTTTACGAGCATCATACTTTTCGACACGATCTATAATGTCTGTGGCGGTTGTTGTCCTGTACACTGACTATTGGAGCAGCGTATGGCAGTACTCTATCGCCATTAATGAACACAATGTGCTATTCTGGGCGTTGTACATGGTGGCGGAATTGCTGAGAGCAGAACAGCTTGACTGATGAGAGGTATATTGAATCGAAGCCTTAAGTTACTGTTTTGAAACGCGTCGTATTGCGTCAGAAAAGAAATCACTTTGTCGTATGATGATTCGCGACGGTTAAATTGCAAGTACTCGGAGTCTTGTACATATATGTGCAATTTGTCGCTCCTAACCATATTCGACCGAGATAAAAGTTGCAGTGCACAGTGTGTAAAGTAATTGCCTATATACGTTTGTACATATATGTGCAATTTGTCGCTATTAACCATGTTTCACCGCGATAGAAGTTGCAGTGCACAGTGTGTAAAGTAGCTGCATATTCGTTTGCTTGTTGCGCTGTGTGACGAGTAACGATTTAGTCACGATTTCAGTTTTGGTCAGTACAAGAAGGCGCGGATGTCGAACGATACTTCATTCTGTCATAGCAACCGTGCAAGTGCATGTGTACCTTAAAGCAGCATGTACAAACCCCAATTGCATTAACTTGTGTCGCGTGAGATCTTAACGGGTATCATTGTTTTCGACACGATGCTTAATGTCGGGGGCGGTTGTGGTCCTGTACACCGACTATTAAAACACTGCGTGTGGTAGTACACTATCGCCATCAATTAACACGATGTGTTAGGCTAATCGGTGTACCTGGTGGCGGATCATGATGACCACATAATGCGCTTCACGCTGAATTGCTGCGAACAGAACAGCATGACTGAGGAAAGGTATATTTATTCGACGCCTACTAACGTGGAAACGCATTATACCAAAAACGCGTCGAATCGCACAAGAAAAGAAATCACTGTCGCATGATGACTCGCGATGGTTGAATTGAAAATACTCGGAGTCTTGTACAAATATGGACAATTTGTCGCTTCGACTGCTATAGAAGTTGCAGTGCACAGTGTGTAAAGTAGCTGCATATATATAGTCTCGATTTCTATTTAATGTAACGATATAGTTAGAATAATATAGAATAGGTAACATAGGTAACCATTCAGTAATTGCTTCAAACAAGTCTCAATAGATTGATTGACGATGATACTGCACGAGCACCAGCAGGAGATCGCAGCGATCGCGCGTCGCCAGGACGTGCTGCTGAGCGCGCCGCAACAGATTGGCAAGACGTTTATCGCTGCACACGTCGTGCGTGAGTGTTTGCTCTCTGCCTCAGCTGCTGCCGTTGCTGCGTCGACAACGTCTGGGAGTGGCGGCAGCGGCACCATTGCACTCGCAGTTGCACCAACACAGCGCGAGCGTGCCGAGCTGTACAGTGAGCTCGCGCGTGCGTGCGGCGTGCCTGTGCTGCTGTGCGGCGATCCAGAGTCTGCTGTCGATGACACGCAGCAGTCGCAGGTCGCTGCTGCGACAACAACAACGGCCGACAAGCGCTGGGAGAGCGACGCAGAGTATGCAAAGCAGCAGTTGACAGCGTGCATTGAACGACACGGCCAAGTCGTCGTAGTGCTCGCACCATCGACACTGCTCTTTCTGCTCCGCAAGCGTACGTTCAGCATAAACGTCGTCACTGCGATCGTCGTCGAAGACACCGAGCAAGTGCACATGGACGCACCGGCGTTCTTCCGGACGCTCGTCGAGCTTGTAGGTGCTGTCCCAGAATCCCAACGCCCACGGCTGCTCGCAACGACGCGCGCACGAGCGTCGAGCTTGGACTTCAGCGCGGCGTCGCGGAACGCACTGTACGCGCGCATCCGCGTGCTGACCGTCGTGCCAGCAGTCGACGCCACTCAACTCGGGAGCGCACCATCGCGGTTCCCACTGCTGCTGTGTGAGCCATTCGATCCAATTGGCGCTGCTCATACTGCTCCAAATAGCAGCCCGTCGGCTCCTACTACTACAATAAACGAGTCAGCTGACTCTTACAAAGTCGACGTTGCAATGCGCGAGTTCCTGTACGGCGCGAACAACAAGCAGATCGACTACGTGCGCATCCTCCGGCTCGAACTCGAGCTCGGCAACTCGGCGGCGACGTACGACGAGCGAAAGCGGCAGGACCGGATCAACCGGTTTGTTGCTGACGCCGAGTCGGTATATGCGCACCTCGGGTACTGGTGCTTGCTCAAGTATATCGAACTCGAGCTCCAAGCGAACCTCCAAGCGTGCCTCGTTGACGACGACCAGAACGTGAACAACCGCAAGAAGCGACTGCGCGACGCTGCTGCTGGCAATGGGACTAACCAGACCGAGCTCGAAGACGGCGAAGAGCGCGAAGTCGTCGAGAGCGACAGCGACGATGACACTGTTGATGATAGCAGTAACGCTTGCGCAGAAACTGTGGGCACAACGACTGCCGAGCGGCTGTCGGCGCTCGTCGCGTCGCA
This sequence comes from Globisporangium echinulatum, assembly GCA_023336405.1. Classification (NCBI taxonomy): domain Eukaryota; phylum Oomycota; class Peronosporomycetes; order Pythiales; family Pythiaceae; genus Globisporangium; species Globisporangium echinulatum. Next base: position 46,099 of record JAADWX010000043.1, on the reverse strand, counting down.
GCTCGCGCTCGACGACGCGAAGCGGCAGCAAGTGAGTTCGATCGTGAAGCTCATTACGTGGCTCAGCAAACAGACGGCAGCCAAGATCGGGACGCACGTTGCAACACCGCGGCTCCTCAAGACTGCGCACGTCGTACGGAGCCGCCTGTTGAGCGCTAGCCGCACGACAAAGCGTGTGTGGGTCTTTCTCGAGCGCCGCGCACACTGCCGCGTCGTGTCCGAGTACTTGACCGCGTGTCTCGCGGACCTCGCACTGCCGCCGAGCTGCTGCATGCTCGGGACATCGCACGCACGCATTGCTGGCGCGCTCCAGTTCTCGTCGAACCTCAAGGTCATGACGATGTTTGAAAGCCTCGCTACAAACGTCATGGTCACGACGTCGATTGCGAAGGCGTCGAAGAAGAACAGAGTGGCGCTGCCGCTCTGTGACTTGGTCGTCGTCATGGACGAACTCCTCGAAGCCGACAAGCTCTTTGCGTTCAGCAAGCGCGCGCACCCAGTGACTGGCGTCGTCAAGTACGTGACGCCGAACACCGGCGCGAGCATGCGCAAGTTTAACGCGCTCGTCGACAAGATGCGCGAGTACGTGCAGCTCGACGACGAGCAGAGCGCGGCGGCCGACGCAGCAGCGCAGCTGTCAGTAGCAAACGCATCAGACCCGAGCGGTAGTATCGACAGTAGCAGCGTCGCGGCGGATGTCGCGGCGATACTGAACAGTGACCAACCAAAGCGCGACTTGCACGGCCGGCTCCACGTCGTGCCGCGTGTCGCACCAAAGGCTGTAAACCCGTATGAGATTGTCCATTCCGACACGGGCGCTGTGCTTAACGCTGGCAACGCCGTCGCGTGCTTGAGTCGCTTCTGCGACTCACTACCGGGTCTCGACACATTTGACAAGCGCGCGCAGTACGTTGTCACGCGCTATCCGATCCCATCAACGATGTCGAATACGACAAAGCAGTGCCGCAAGAAGCGACTCAAGTACAACGCCAAGATCCACGACGCGATCGACGACTGTCGCGCTGAAGCCGACGCGAAGCGCAATGCTGTTGAGGACGAGACGGCTGTCACAGAAGACAGCGGATTTGAGTATGCAGCGACGCTCAAGCTGCCGCTGTCGCTCGGTATCAAGAAGAAACTCACGAGCCACAAAGTCGCATCGGCCGACGAAGCGAAGGGCATCGTCGCGTTCAAAGCTTGTCAAGAGCTCCTGAAGAAGGGGCTGCTGGACCGCTCGTTTCGATCGAAGCTCATCGACGACCTCGCTGCGACGATCCATCGCGACACATCGAGCAGCAGCGACAAACGTGATGCAACAAGTGGCAACGAACCCGACGGTGCGATGGACGACACAGTCATCATTAACGCCGACGACGACAGTAGCAGCAGTAACAACAACGGGAAGCTCCGGGACCTGTCGACGCAAAACTCGTACGACCTGCCGCCTGTGAGCGCTGCTGAGCTGAGTCTCCGGCCGATCCGGACGCTACTGCGCGAGACGCAAGCTGCTTCAAGCGCTGGATCATCCAGCAGCAACTCGGTCACGATGTGTTTCTATGGCTTGACGGGCGTGCGGTTTGCGATCCTCGCCACGAACGAGCTGTACACGGGGAGTACGAACGTCGGCTGGCGCTACGACTTTGCCACGAGCGACGTCATGGCGCCCGCGATCCATCCCGTGACGCTTGCGAAGACCGCTGTGCGCGTGCAGCTCACAACTGCGGAGCTCCAGAGCGCGCTGCACTTTCACTTGGTCATCATGCGGCTTGCGTGCATGGGCGTCCAGGACGCGATGCGCGACGTCGACATTGCAAGCGACGACGTCTGGAACGAGTTTTCGGAGCAGAATGACAAGGGGTACCTCGTTGTCCCGAGTGTTGTTGTCGACGCTACGACTGGTAGTTGTGCGATCGACTGGGCGTACGTACACGACATCCTCGGCAAGCCATTGCTCGAGCCCATGTGGCCACTACCGGACACGAGCGAGTACCCGATGGACGAGTGGATCTGCGTGCCAACAGCGCGACGCAACGTCACGTACGTTGTCGAGGGCTTGTCGAGTGAGACGGTCGTTGCAATGAAAGCTGCGTTTGCCGACAAAGAAGCGTGGAACAAGCACATTAAAGAGGCAAAGTCGACGCGCGGCAACCCGATCCTCGGGCGCTGGTACACGTCCGAGCAGATCTTGCAGGCCGACGAAGACCAGCCGCTGATCTACGGCATCCAAGTGCCGCCGATCGTCCCGATCATCAGGCGCGTCCTTCAGCGCAACAATGCAGAAGGCAGCATTGCGATATCGAGTACCAAGTACAACGAACGTTTGCTGTTGCCCGAGTGCACGTCGCGCCTTCGGCTGACCAAGACGCGGTTCTTTGACGCGATTGGCATCGTGCCAGTGCTCAACGAGTTTGAGCGCAAGTGCCAGATGTCGCACTTGATGAGCCACATTGGCGTCGAGCTCGACATGCGCTTGCTCGATGACGCAACGTCGAAGCCGGCGTACGAACGGCTCGAGATCTTGGGCGATACGTTCCTCAAGCTCGAGACGACGTGGTTCATGTACGAGACACGCCGTGACATTGCGCAAGAGGGCGAACTGACGCGTTTGCGACGCGACATCATCCGGAACGATCGTCTCTGTGCGTTTGCGCTTGCAGCAAAGCTGCAGCACTACATTCTGTATCCGAGTCAGATGGAGCAGCATCCGTTCGAATTTTGGAAGCCGTCGTGCATGGGCAAGACGCCGAAAGCTGTTGTCGCGCCGACCAAGTGGATCGCCGATGTGCTCGAAGCAATCTGCGGCGCGTACGTCCTTGGCCACGGCGAGCGCGGTGCGCGGTCGTTTCTGAGCTGGATCGGTGTGAGCGTCCCGGCCTCGCCTAGTACGTTTGCGCAGCCGTACTACCCCGATTGCTTTCCGTGCGAGCTCTACGACGACCTGGACGTCTCAATGGATGGGAGTGGGAATGGTAGCAAGACCGATCCGCTGGCGCTCGGGTTCACGATTGCGCGATTCGATGACTTGCCTCAGCGCCTCGTGTGGCTCCAGCAGCGTCTCAAGTATACGTTCAAGAACAAACGCTTGCTGCTCGAAGCCGTGACGCACCCATCGGCAGGTCACTTGGAGCTACTCGCAGTGCCATCACCTGGTCAAAAGACCCCACAGCGAAAAGAGTATTGGCGCGGCGACTACGAGCGGCTCGAGTACCTCGGCGACGCGATCATCGAGTACCTCACGCTCGCGTATGCGTTTGTGCGCTTTGACACGTGGCTCCCGGGCTCGCTGTCGCAGTGGAAGAGCGCAACCGTGTCGAACGATGCGCTCGGCAAGACCGCGCTCGCGTGCTTTGGCGTCGACGAGTGCATCTGCGCTGGCGCCGTCCGCATGGACCGCGAGACGCTCGACATTGTTGCGCGCATTGAACGGACGTATGTGGTCCATGCGACTGGTAGTAATTGTACTGACAGCACATCAGCAGCAGCTGCTGCAAGTCGCAGTACTCGGAGCTCAATGAGCTTTAGTGCGACGCCGATGGCGCGCAAGAAAGTGAAAGCGACCGGTACGAACCCGATCGCACTGCCCAAGATGTTTGCCGACGTGTTTGAAGCGCTCGTTGCTGCTGTGTTTCTCGACTCGGGCCACGACCTCCAGACCACGCGCGACGTGTTTCTCGGTCCGTTGCTTGCAACGGTTGGACAGGACGCGCTTGCGTACGTGTGTCGCGAGAGCGGCCTTACGATCGAGCACTTTGACGACGACGCAGCTGGTAGCAACGACCAGGACGCGATCATGCACTCGCTCTTGAGCGACGACGACGATGACGACGAGAATTATAACTTCGTGTAGTACAGTGTACTGTTTGTTGTAGGTGCAATGTGGACAGATTTTTGGACGATTCGAGTATACTCAATCGAAGTGTAAAGGGTCATGGATTTGCAAAACAAACAACAAAAAAAATCAACAATTGTAAATCGGGAGTCAATGGAACTCACGCCAGAGCCGCTCATGAATGTCGTCGACATGGACAACAGTCTTGAGGCGCATGTCGTGCCAGCAGCAGCGACAACTGCACACATTGCTGCACCTGCTGCGATTGCAGTGCTCGCAGGCGACGGTGACGATACGGACAGGGGTCGCGCGTTCTTTGCTTCGCGCATGTATACGTGCAAAGACGACATCATTGCAGCAGTTGTCGAGTACAACTACGTGCGTCGTCGCGCGTACAAAGTCATGACGAGCGATCGGCGGCGGTACCAAGTGCGCTGCATCAACGCTGCGTGCCCGTTCCTTGTGAGCTTTGCATTCTCGACCGCGTTCAAACCGCCGACGCGCTTCAAAGCCCACACGTGCAGCGCACTCACGACAACTGGCGGTTTAGCAGCTCCAATCGCGACCACCAACGCAGCGACCGACGCTACGACGACTACGACTACCTCTGCTGCAGCGCTTGTGTCGAGCCGTGCATGCCGTGCGAAGCAAATTGCACGGTACCCCGAAGTGCGTGCACTCGTGGTCGCACACGGCGCACACGTCAAAGCTGCGTGGATCAAGGACCTGCTCGTGCGCAATGGCCTCACGCCAACGTATGCAAACTGCTTCCACGCCCGTCGACGCCTGCTGCACGAGTTGGCTGAGAACCCGCACGCGTTCCTTGCACAGCAGCAACAGTCGCAACAGTCGCAATCGAGCCAGAGCGGCCACTTGCTGTCACTCGCAACATTTGCAGCTGCACCGGCGCTCGAAGGTATTAACAGCAGCAGCAGCAGCAGCAGTGACGTAGCTGTTGGTACTGGCGTCATCAGTGACTCGGCAGCTAAGCGACAGCGAACGGCTGAGAGTGACAGTCCATCGTCCGAACCGACTGCGGCAGCTGCAACGGCAACGGAACGTATCGGTTGCTGCTTTGTGAGTCCGTCAGTGCCAGTTGCAGCATCACAGTTGCAGACGCAGTCGCAGCTGCTGCAGTGGCACGTGCGCGACGCAACGCGCGTCAAGACGTTCGTCGACCTCTACGACGGCAACCGACGGATTGAGATTCTGCGGACTGGCACGTACCGGCTGCATTTATACGTTGAGCCAGTGACGCATATAACGTCAGCGCCAGTTGTCGGACGGACCGACGACCTCGACGACGCAATTGACACTAGCAGTGGCAGTAGTAGTGCAATTTTGCAGGACGTTGGTGACGTTGACGGTGATGGCAATGGCGGTGACGACGCGACGTACCACTTGCTCGTGAACAACACACCGCTGCGCGTGTTCCAGCAGCACCGCGACGTCAGCGTGAGCAGCGATTTTGACAATGAAGAACACGGTGATGATGATGATGACGACAGCGCAGCAGTGCCGACGCGCGTGTTCCACGTCGCGATTGTTGCGCTCCAGCAGTGGGACATGCTCGTGCTGCGACGTAGTCCGCAGTTACATGCAAGTGGCGACAGCAGCAGCAGCAGCGACAACGTACACACAGCGTTTGTGCGGCTCATCATTGAGCAAGCGTGACGAGGACAGCAGAGACAGTGGACTGCGAGTGTGTGAGAGCGAGAGCGAATGGATTGTCGATTGACCAACTGCATCGGCATAGCGTTTCGTTGCGTCGACCCACTCGCTGCTGATTGTTTGTTCATCTGCTGCAGCAATGGCGTGCTTGAACGAATATACGTATATATACGTACGTCCAGTATTACACAATCAAACAGCCCCGTTCAACTCGCGGCACGAGCAGCACTCAGTGCAGCCAGACAGGTGGACACACAGCCATCCGAGCGCCTCACTTTCGCCGCTTAGGCTGCTTCTTCTCGGCTTCGAGTTCCGCGTCGTCGTCGTTTGCTGTGCGCGCGACTGCTACTGCGTGCTCGCGGTCGGTCAGTGTATACGTTGACGTCGTTGTCGACGTTGTCGTATCAGCACAGCGGTAGATGTCGACGCAGCCGATCGACGGCATTGGGTCCGCAGCCGAGCCGGCGCTTTCGGCCGTGCGGTCGCGCACGCGCAGCAGCTGCTCAGCAAGCGCTGGTGTCGGGAGCGCGACGTAGACCCAGTGCTTACCCTCCCAGTGCACGTGCACAAGCTTCGTCGCGGCTCCAAGTCCGAGCGCATGTGCAATGCACTGCTTGATGTGGAACGTCTTGAGACGCCCACCGTCGGCGGCTGTGCGTACGAGGTGGAGCCGCACGTAACACGCGCGCGACGGCGTCTCGGACTCGTCGGGGAACGGACCAGGGACGCGCAGCGTGTGTGCTGGTAGAAAATGACTGACGTGCAATACGTTGCGGAACCGCTGCAAACGTGCATCAAGTGGTGGTATGTACGTTCGGATTGTATCGGTGCTGTCGGCTGTCGTGGCGTCTGCAGGACTCGCACAGGTAACACTCACACCACCGAGCGCTGCGAGTGCGCTGTTCGGCACGCCGAGACCGCTGCAAACGCGCAAAAAGACAAAGCCGGTCATGAACGCGTCGTAACCAGCTTGGTGCGCCTGCACGCGCGGCTTTAGACGTTGCGGCGATGTTGACGACGTTGATGGACATGACGTTGACGCTGACGGCGGGCCCTTGATGCGGATATCGGCGCTGTGGAATGGCGACTTGGACAGCGCGTCGTAGGCTGTCTCGAGTGCACTGTGCGGTACGTTGTTGGCAAACACGTCGAGCGTCTCGATGGCATACGTCACCATCTCTTTCGTGTCGTAGATGCCGCCGCGCAAAGCAGCGGATGCTGTTGCTGCAGGGTGTTTGGCAGAGCTGTCAGCACCACTGCTGCCGCCATTGCTACCACTGCCACAGAGCCACGTGTCGAGCTCGTGCAAGAACTCGGAGCACCGTGGTGGTAGCGGCTCGTGGAACTTTTCAAAGCACTGCATGACGTCGAGCAGCAGGTTGTGACCCACGAGCGGCTTGCGAGCCTGCGCAAGCACGTCCATGAGCTCCGTGAAGCCGATATGTTCGAGGTTGCGCTCCCGGATCTATTGTAAATGTTGATGACGTTGACAATCGCATGCATATATTCATTTATACATTTGTTAAGTCGATCAACGTGCAGCACCGTGCAACAACATGCAACATGCGACAACGTGTAGTAACGTATAACCGTCGACGTGCATCAACGTTCAACAACATGCATCAAAATACAGCAACATGCATCAACATACAACAACTTGTAACAACGTGCAACAATTTGTAACAACACAATAATATGCATCAACATGCACCAACATACTTCATCGTTTAATAGCGTATACATAGACACACGCACGCACCTCTTGTTGCACGATCTGCTTATACGCTGCGAGCAGGCAGTGCCGCTCCTTCGCCGACGTTGTTGCAACAAACCGCACGCGGCGCTTCCACGGATTCTGCTGCACGTCTTCGCCGCTGTTGTCGGCTTTGCAGTCGAACGCCTCGACGTGCGGAAACAGCTTCTGCACGTGCTGCAGCAGCACGTGGCGCCGAAACGGCGCGAGCGGCTCGGTCAAAAACACTGCACTTGGCCAGTCGCTGCGGTGCTTATTGCTACCACTACCGCTGTTGCGCACATCTGGCTCGAGACTCGCAACTAAAAACTTGCGCGCTGCACGCATCTCTGCAGCCGAGTGCGTGAAGCTGTCGCTGCTACCAACGTCATCAACGTTGATGTCGCCAACATCATCGACGTTGACGTCGCCAGCATCTTCTACGTTGCTGTCACCAACGTCAACGTTGTCGTCCTTGCTGCTTGTGCTGCTACGGCGACTGTCATGCAGTTGCTGCTGCTGGTGCTGGTTGCGCCGACCGCGACTGTCACGCCGTGCATGCTTGCCACGCCCACTACCACTGCACGGCTGCAAAGTCGCTCCTGCAAAGCGCTTCCTAATCTTCTTCGTCATGTCCGTGAGGAACTCGCGCGTGTCGGCCGTTACGAGCGCAGGGACATTCGCGTCAAACTTGCGCAGCACGTCGGGCGTCACTGACGTTGCAAGTAACGACTCAAACCGCATTTGGTCGGCATGCGACAGGTACGTGATGCCGTTGTCGATCCAGTTGTTGAGGTCAAAGCCGTGGTCGCGAATGTACTGGAGACAGCGCGGCTGCACGAGGAAGCGCCGGTCGGGCAGCTCCGTTGTGTCGATCTTGCTATAGCGCGGGAAGATTGGGAACTGGAAGCACTCGACGTCAAAGTGCTTGGCATCGGCGTTCCACGTAAAGCAGCTCAAGCCAAACTGCACGAGTGGGAACTGCTGCGCATTCGTGCGGAACTGCTCGTAGCGCTCTTGGATCGAGTCCATCATGCTCGGGCGGCAGCTGCAAGACGGCAGTAGCGTCAGTAAAGCACGTAAGTACCATACAGTGAGTGAATGAGACGCATGTGCAAATGCATGAGCGCATGTGTACATGTACACATGTGCAGACGGCACAGACAGCAGACAGCGCGTTGCAAGATCGTCCTGCTGTGAACGGTGACAGCGCTATACGTACTCTTGCAGCGAGAGTCCGCCCATCTCGGTATCAATTGCCATAAACGAGCAGTCGCGTACGACTGTGCGCAGCTTGGGCAGCACTGCCGCGAAGCGCTGCCGCCCGATCTCCTCGACATGCACATCCAGCGGCTTCATGCTTTGAGTGTGCGAGGATGGCAAATGTGCATCAAGTCAATTTGCGAGTTGGCAAGCAATGCAGCGGATGTAGCTTTCGCTTGTTTGCATACAATTATCAAGCTGCTATTGAGAATATGGACAAATGACCTGCACTCCTGTAGCATCGTTTTAACTTTCAGTTGCTGCGAGACATGTTCCGGTCGTGTCTAATTGCATTTTCTGTATTATCTCCATGTGAAATGTGTGCGTTGAGCGTTATCTGGATATGAGTATTGATATAGCTGAGCTGGACATTGTACCTACATCTCCACTCGAACATTCGCGCACTCATACACACGCACGCCAAACGTGCGCAAACGAACAAAACTGCAGTGCGATTCAATGCGCTACCAACGTGTGCATACAGCTCCCATGTGCGCATTACACCTACCGCAGCAGTCGCTTCTCGTCCTGCTTACACACACGCCTCGCATCTCTCATTGTCCGTGTCGCTACACCATTCCATCACATGACTACAGTCCAGCTTGTAGCTCCTCGTGCATCGACCTACTCACTCAGCGAATCAGCGAGCTAGCCAATCGGCCAACTAGCCAATCAGCATCCAGCCAGTCGGATAAGCCCAATCAGCAGCTTAACCCTTGAGCTTGTCGAGGCAGCGGAGTCCTTGCTCGTCGTAGTCTTTCTTGAGTATCCAAAAGTCGTCATTGTCTTTCATGACGTCGGCCAACACGCTGCCGCCGAGGAACACGAGGTGTTTGCGCCGTGGCGGGTCATTGATCCGAAGCCGAAACTTGCTCAAGCGAGACTTGTCCCCCTTCAGTACGTCTTTCAAGTACCGGTCTTTAATATCTTTCTCCAAGCGACTTGGGAGGCCTGGATACATGCTCGAGCCGCCCGAGAGCACAATGTTCTTAAAGAACTCGGAGCGCAGATCGATCTCGGCTTTCATGCACATGTCAAAGACCATGTCGCTCAAACCCGCGCCTTCAATGTCGATGAGACTCGGGTTGAACAGTGCTTCCGGGGCTTCAAACCGCTCGCGCTCGAGCCGAATCATGCGGCCGTCCGGCAATTCGTACTTCTCTTCCAACACCGTCGTCTCATTCGCAAGCTTGCGCTCAGCAGTCGGATCAAGCGCAACGTAGCAGAGCTTCTCCTTAATCTGCCGCGCGGTCTCAAAGTCGGCCGTCCGGTTGAACGCGTAGCCACGGAGCAGCAAGAGCTTGATGAGGTACTGCGTGATGTGGCGCCCGGCAATATCGAGCCGGCAGATCAAGTGCTGCGGCACGTAGCCTTCGTAGACCGGTACAACGTGCGTGACGCCGTCGCCAGTGTCGATCACGACGCCCGTGACAATGCCTTGCGCGTACAGCGTCAGCATCGCCTGCGTCGTGATGTTTGTGCCTTCAAAGCCGTACTTCTCAAACATCATCTCGACGAGCTTCTCGCGGTTCCGCTTTGGATTGAGCGGTGGTTCGGTCAGCAGAATGCGATGACCGGCAGCTGGGTCAATGCCAAGGCGCTCTTTGAACGTATAGTCCCAGAGCTTCTCCATGTCGTCCCAGTTCTTCACAATGCCGTTCTCAACCGGGTACGAGATCTCGAGGTTCGACCGCACAGCAGCGGCTTCGTCGCCAAACATAATGTCCTATAGTAGGGCACGCAACCAACGTATACACAAGGTGTGAGCGATAGGTAGAGGAAGTATACCACATAGCATATAGCAACACGTAGATACCTTGAGCAGAATGTCCTTCTGCACGGCCTCTTCAGCGCGCAGGATCGGTCGGCCAACGAGCGACGGGAAGATGCATTTCGGGAAGTTCTCGGCTGCAAAGCCGACCTTTACGAACTGCGCACATGCGTGTGTGTGCGTGTACGGGTGTGTGGAGGCAAGTGAAGGAGAGATAGCAGTGGTGTGGCAGCGCGACAGAGGAAGGGGAGATGAGGGACACGAGCGTCAAAGTGGCTGGGAACAGCACGCGTTTGCTAGCTGACATACACATATACGCATGCAAGCGCAGATGCCGTACCCCCGTGCCGTTGTCGCACACGACGATCTTGTTTGCTGCCACCATGTCGCTTGTTCACGTAGCTCGAGGTCGTCGGGAGCCTCCAAGGTCGTCAGGGAGTGAATGCGTCGTGTGGCTCGCTTCACGTTCTGCGCTCGCTGCAATCGCAATCGTATCCTGAATCGCAGAAATCGCCACATTGGACATGCTCTTGATCGAAGTATACACTACCAATCTATTCGCGATGAAATGCTCGCAGCTTACAAACATCAAGTTGCACTGACTTTTTGCGACAGCTCATGTCGTGTGACACTGGTGTGGCACTGGTGTGGCACATCGTGAGGTTCCCTTTCTTCTTCGAGTGTCGTCCAGAGCTACTACAGAAAAGATGCTATCGACCGACATCGAGATCGAAGTGCGCATGACAAGATGGCTGTGTGCATGGTATTGGTACATTATATGGGGAACAACACGCGTGACGCACGAGTATGGCGGTCACGCGGTCAAGACTAAATACTGGCCTACTGCTACTAAATAGAAGCAGCACCACATGCGAAGCGGCGCGCGAAACCGTCAAAGAGCTCCACGGGACGCGCGCCACGCACTACGAAATATTCGCAAACGGTTGTCTCGATGGGCGACTGTGTGGGCCTCTACTGCGCGTGCTTATCATCACGCAGCGACGCGGAAGCGGTGTGCTGTGCGGCAGTCGAGGCCGCAAAACTGGTCGTAGTGGCTCAGACTGCGCTGGAAGCATTTCGCGCAGTTTGTGCACCATCGCTGCTCTTTACTCGGCTCGTACGCGCCAACGCGTTCGAGCTCGAGCGGCACACTGAGTGGCGCAATCGGCGCCATTGCGACTGCTGTCGATGGTGCTGCTGTTGCTGCAGTCTTGGCGGCCATTGCGTTTGCTTCGATCCACGACGCGTAGAACGCACTTGCGACGCTATGTGGGTTTGCTGCGAGCAGCGCGTCGCCGCTGTGGGTTGTTGCTGTCGTCTCTTCGTCGTCGTCTTCGCACACGATCGTGTCGCGGTCCTCACGCTGGAACCAGTGCTTGACCTTGTACGAGTAGTACCCGATCGACACGAGTTTGCGGAGTCGACTCATGTCGCGATACGGTTTTGATGGTGCGCCACTGCTGCTCGATGCGACGGCCGACGACCGCGCCGACATGGACGTCGACGTCATTGACGACGAGGTCTGCGTTGCAAACTTGCTGGAAGTGGGTTTGATTGGCGTTGCATCCGGCGCGAGTGCGCTGTCGCGGTAGACAATGAATTCGCGGGTCGCGTCGCTGCCGTTCACCATATTGCTGTTGTAAGTGCTACTGCTGTTGCTGTAAGTGCTCTTGTCGCCTGATGTGTGTGGTTGCAATGAGTGGCAATGCAGTCGCGTGCTCTTGTTGCGTTTGTTTGGCGAATTGGGAACTGAGAGCAAAGCAACGTGTGGTTTTAGTTGGCACAACGACAGGAGAGAAAGGGCGGCACAAGAGATGGGCAGGGATACAGCGAGTGAGAAACGTCCTGTGCTATCACTCGCTCACTTTCCCATCGCACCCATCTGCGCAATCGCGACTTGCGTCAGTGTTGGTACAAAGCGTTCTTCATGACATACTAAAATCAAGTGTATCAGTGCGCTCACAATGTGACCCAAACCTGGCTGCAAAATCTCACAACATCAGTTTGGAAGCAGCTCAAAAAGCAGCAACAAATGCATCAAGCCTCAATGAGCTCGAGTAGCGTGCACTACGCTGGGTATGCACCAGTACAAAACAACGTATGAACATGACGAGTCAGGGTGGTGGAGCATTTGTTGTTGCTGCTACTGGGCGTAACGACAACAGCCGATCGTGATAGAGCGTGCGCATGCGTGCAACGGAGCAGCGCTTCAAGTCCGATCCAACTCGCTCGATCTTGCAACATGAAACGATGAAAACATCAAGTGTGTGCGTTCTCAATCTTGCTTCAGCTGCTCCGGCTCGCAACGCGTCGTTGAGCAAACTGCTGCTGTTGATCCTCGATAGCACGTTACGTGCCATTACACGTCACAAGGGAGCTCTGCAAGAACGACCGATCCAGTGTGTTTGATCTCGATCCGATCTTGCTGTTGTTGCTGCTTCGGCTTGCAAAGCGTCGTTGAGCAAACTGCTGCTGCCGATCCTTGAGAGCACGTCACGCAGCACCATTACACGTCATAGTGGAGCACCACCAGTCTGATCGATCCAGTGTGCTTGATCTCGCATCATGAACCAGGAATACAGCAAGTGTATACGTGCTCGCTTCTTGGTTTGGTTCCTCGATCCGATCTCGCCGCTGCTGCTCCGGCTTGCTCGCAAAACGTCGTTGGACTAACTGCTGTACTAGAACACGTCACGCGCCATTGCACGTCACACTGCACGTCACAATAGAGCCTTTGTCGAGTTCACTTGAGCAAATGCTAACAGAGGTAGAGAGAGTCGGTTGCGCAGTGGTGCCGCAGCAGCAAGGTGGGAGAAACCAGAAGCGCGACGACGCATGTATGACTTGATCTCGCGAGTCTGACCGATCCTCGAGCACCGATCACCGAAGCTTGGTTGTGGTAGTGCTGCTGCCTCTCCAACTTGACTCTCCAACGAGCTTCTCTATGCATCATGGCAATGCGAACACGAACCAACCAACCTCGCGCAATGAGCTGCTGCTGCTCCAGATTGAGTTCACGTACCCATCTGAAAAGATACCGATATGCGTTGTGGGTTTGTGAGTACTTTGCTGCTCAGCTGAACGAGCACGCACTGTTCATCAATCGAGTGTCGCAGTTCGAGTTGGCGACGCAGGAGAACAACACCATGACAACGACTGACGCAAGTCGATCGCGATCCATTTCGTTGGTCTTGCTTGCGTGCCGTCAAACACAAGTGACAGCAGCAGCAAACAGGACAAACAAGCGCGATCTGAGTCTGTTGTGTTCCGATCTGCGCTCCAGCGTTGGCATGTCAACAAGCTGTGCTGATCTGCCGCCAAGCGAGAAGAAGCCAACTAGCAGACAAAGTGACATGCGGCCAGCAGCAGCCAAATACACCAAAGCTCTCATGTCGTCCTTGTTAGCAACGACAGCGGTCTTCGTGCTTGAGCTGATCGTGTGCTCATCGCACTTGAGCGAGACATTTCAGTGCAAGCATCTCTCAAGTTGTGTGACACATGGAATGAATCCGATAGTGCAGAAAACGAAGGTATACCCATCTGATCACCTTGCACAATGTATGTTCGTATTTGCGCCAATCAGCGACCGCCATTCTATTTTTCGCGCATAAAAGCAGCTGTATTCCCAGCACTCACATCATCTCAATAACTCACAGTGCGAATCTCGCGCCGCTTCTAGAATGCACTGACGCAGCTGAGCGGAGCCACGTGGAGCATTGCTGTGCCGACGCTGCAAGTCGCAATTCAAACCGCACCCAATTCATGACATGCACGCACAACGTCTTGCCAACTGTATGCTTTGCGCTCACAATTCACAGCTGAATCGTGCTGACGTGGATATTGCCACAGAGAGAATCTTTTCGTCCTCTTTGCGCGCTTCTTTTTGAAGCGTGATGCAAACGCAAGCAGCAGCAGCTCCGCCCCACTGAGAGCACGCGCCACACACGAAAACCGCCCGCTCGACCTCGACCGGATTCGACTCGCGCCACCCACTTGCTCTGCGACCAGCTTTCGCACGTGCACGTGAGTGCGTTGGAGCGACCTCGAGGACAGCAGCCGACAGACAGACAGACAGGCAACAAGTGCAGCAGGTGCTCGCACAAATAGAAGCGAAACGAAGAGAACAACCCAAAACATCATGAGTGACGCCCATAAGCGTCTCGAGCTGGTGCGTCCCCTACGCCTTCTGCTTGCCTCGTCGTGTGCGTGACAGGTCATTCGTCATGTAGACGATACGCATGCACACACACACAGCTTACTGACCCTCGTCGTGATGTATGCCGCCGTCTATACGAGCAGGAGACGCCAGCCGCTGTGCTCAAGCACTTTGACGTCACGGAAGAGCGTGGCTTGAGCGCCGACGTTGTCGAGAAGCAGCGCGCAATCTTTGGCTATAACGAGCTCGACAAGGAAGACGGCACGCCGCTCTGGAAGCTCGTGCTCGAACAGTTTGACGATGCGCTCGTCAAGATTTTGCTCGGTGCGGCCGCCGTGTCGTTTGTGCTCGCGTACTTTGAAGGCACGGGCGACGAAGGCATCTCGGCGTATGTCGAGCCGCTCGTGATCCTTGTCATTTTGGTCCTCAACGCGATCGTCGGTGTGTGGCAAGAGTCGAATGCTGAAGCTGCGCTCGATGCACTGAAAGACCTGCAGCCCGAGAACGCGCGCGTGCTACGTGACGGCGAGATGGTGACACTACCAGCCCGCGAGCTCGTGCCAGGCGACATTGTCGAGATCCGTGTCGGTGACAAAGTGCCAGCTGACATGCGCTTGATCTCGATGAAGACGACTGCGATCCGCGTCGAGCAGGCGCAGATGACTGGCGAGTCGACGTCGGTGAACAAAGAGATCGATGCGCTGCCTGCTGGCACTGAGAACGTGATCCAAGCGAAGACGAACTTGCTGTTTGCAACGACTGTCGTTGTCAACGGCCTTGGCCGCGGCGTCGTCACGGAGATTGGCATGCAGACCGAGATTGGGAAGATCCAGCAGTCGGTCCAGGAAGCAGCCGACGACGAAGAGTCGACGCCGCTCAAGAAGAAGCTCGACGAGTTTGGCGAGCTGCTGTCGAAAGTCATTGGCGTCGTGTGCCTCGTTGTGTGGATCATCAACTACAAGAACTTCTTTGACCCGTCGCACGGCTCGGTGCTCAAAGGCTGCATCTACTACTTCAAGATCGCGGTCGCGCTTGCGGTCGCTGCGATCCCTGAGGGCCTGCCGGCGGTCATTACAACGTGCTTGGCGCTCGGGACACGCAAGATGGCGAAGAAGAACGCGATCGTGCGCAAACTGCCGTCGGTCGAGACGCTCGGGTGTACGTCCGTGATCTGTAGCGACAAGACTGGGACGCTCACGACGAACGAGATGAGCTGCGTGACGTTTTGCCACGCTGGCGCCGTTGATACCGAGCTCGTGACGTACGACGTCGAAGGCCACACGTACGCACCACTCGGTGCGATCACTGGTGCTTCGACGGCACAGTCCAAGGCGACAGTCGCGACGTTAGCCAAGATCTGTGCGCTCTGTAACGAGTCGACGATCGAGTACAAGGACGGCAAGTACGTTCGCGTGGGCGAGCCGACCGAGGCTGCGCTGAAAGTGCTAGTTGAGAAGATTGGCGTGATTGACGATGCAGCCAAGCAGCGCGAGTTCGAATCGCTTCGGACCACAGACCCAGCTGCTGCTGTCCAGTTCTGCAATGCGTACTGGGCGACGCAGCACACGAAGCTCGCGATCCTCGAGTTCTCGCGCGACCGCAAGTCAATGTCGGTGCTCTGTGCCAAGGCTGGTACTGGAGCTCCAGCCCGGGCGACGCGCGCTGCATCGGCCAACCAGAACGTCTTGTTTGTCAAAGGCGCGCCCGAAGGGCTGCTCGACCGATGCACTATGATCCAGCTTGCGAATGGCGACGTCAAGCCGTTGACACCAGCAGGTCGCCAAGTCATCCTCGACCAAGTCTCGACGCTTGCGCGCAAGTCGCTGCGGTGCCTCGCTCTCGCGAAGAAAGACGACCTTGGCAGCGGCCTCGGGTCGTACGACGGCGACCGGCACCACGCAGCGCACAAGCAGCTCGAACAGACCGATGCGTTTGCTGCGATCGAGTCGAGCCTGACGTTTGTTGGCTTGGCATCGATGCTCGACCCGCCGCGCCCCGAGGTCCGGCCGATGATCGAGACGTGCCACACTGCTGGCATTCGCGTGATCATGATCACGGGCGACAACAAGCTCACGGCCGAGAGCATTGCGCGCAAGATTGGGATCTTTAGTGCGACCGAGGACGTGTCGCACAAGTCGTTCACTGGCGGTGCGTTCTTTGCGCTGCCGGAAGCGACGCAAGTGGCGTACCTCATGGACAAAACGGGCGGCCACGGCCTCGTGTTTTCACGGACTGAACCAAAGCACAAGCAGCTGCTCGTCAAGATGCTCAAGCAGCAGGGCGAAGTCACAGCGATGACCGGCGACGGTGTCAACGACGCACCGGCGCTCAAGCAAGCCGACATTGGCATTGCAATGGGCATCACGGGGACCGAAGTCGCGAAGCAGGCCGCCGACATGGTCTTGGCAGACGACAACTTTGCAACGATCGTGTCGGCTGTTGAAGAAGGGCGTGCGATCTACAACAACATGCAGGCGTTCATTCGGTACCTCATCTCGTCGAACATTGGCGAAGTTGCAGCGATCTTCTTCACGGCTGCGCTTGGTTTGCCCGAAGGTCTCATTCCAGTCCAGCTCCTGTGGGTGAACCTCGTCACGGACGGTCCACCCGCGACGGCGCTCGGGTTCAACCCGCCGGACAAGGACATCATGACAAAGCCGCCGCGCCGCAGCGACGACGTCTTGATCAACGGCTGGGTCTTCTTTCGGTACATGGTCGTCGGCATCTACGTCGGCTTGGCGTGCGTCGGCGTGTTTGCGTACTGGTACATGTACTACGACGCATCCGGTGACGGCCACACGCTCGTGACTTGGTACGAACTCACGCACTGGACGCAGTGCCACACGTGGAGCAACTTTACAGTCGCGAACTTTGACGGCATGGACTTTTCGAGCGACCCGTGTCGGTACTTTACGGACGGCAAGAAGTCGGCGTCGACGCTCTCGCTCTCGGTGCTCGTTGCGATCGAGATGTTCAATGCGCTGAACGCCTTGTCGGAAGACGGGAGCCTCGTGACGATGCCGCCGTGGTCGAACCCGTACTTGCTCATTGCGATGCTCGTGTCGTTTGGCATGCACTTTGTCATTCTGTACGTCGATGTGCTCGCTGAGACGTTTAGCGTCACGCCGCTCGATGTCCACGAGTGGCTCGTCGTACTCGCGTTCTCGCTCCCAGTGATCCTCATTGACGAAGTGCTCAAGTTTGTCGGCCGGCGCCTCAGTGCGCGCGAGCTCGAAGCGCGACTTGGTGCTGAGAAGAAGAACCAGTAAGCGGCAGTCGGTGGCTCGGACGCTATTTGCTTGTGCTGTTGCGGGGCGACTACAGCAGTCGAGGGATTCGACAGCGCTTGGGATGCGTCGCAGGGCGTGAGGACGATGAGCGAAAGAGCGAGTGAGCGTAGTAGATGCGCGTGCGCGACTAACTGGTTTGTGCGAATGACACTTGCGTCGATTGGTAGAGGAGGACGACGGGACGTCACGACGCAACGGTGTTGTTGCACGGACTGAATGCACGCGCTTGCACATGCATGCTACTTCGCGTTGTCTTTGGTCGTTCAGTTGCTGTATCACTTCCATGTGCGCCTAATGTAGTGTAGCGGTAATTGTTACGACTCGATCAATTCGACTTTGTAGGGTTAATTGAGTGGCTAGTCTTTAGATCTGGAAGGTCGCCATGCTCGTTCCTGATATCGATTATCGCTATCCTCGAGCTAGCCCTCTTATGCACCTGCTCGTTCTCGCATTGCTAACTCACCAACCTGCTAGACCCGCTTTCGAGAGTTGTCGGGTGGTGGTTGTGTGAAACGGATGTAGACGCAGTGGAGCAGCGAACCCGTGAGTGCAGCAGCCTCAAACTGCATTGCAGCCTCGCTGAGCGACCGCAGCGCTGTGCACGACACGCTCATTAACGCGACGCAGCTTGAGGCCAAGTACAGCGTCGTGAGCACGAGGTCTTTCGAGCCGAGGTACCGCGGCACGTGGCGCCACGACGTGGGCCACGGCGCGCAAAAGTAGCGCTGGTACGCGCGGCCGAGCACAACGTTCACGACTGCAGTGCCAGCAAAGCGCAGCAGGAAGAGCGTATTGAGTAGCGCTGCAGTCATCTCATGGCTCTGGCTTGTGGTATACGCCGATCGCGATACTGTGCGTGGCGACAGGAGGTCGTAGAGACACGACTGCCCGATCTTCCAGCACAGGAGCACGAGGAAGCAGAGGCAGAGCGTCAACACAGCCCGCCGTCGTGATAGCACGTTTGCGCGGTAGAGTGAGAGAAGGACCCCGCACTGCAGCAGCGTCTTGCTCAGATGCATGTATACCTCGACAGACACGATTTGCGCGAGCTGGACGTCAAGCGGCACGATCGCTTCTGCTGTCGAACTGTGCGCACTCTCGCTGCTGTTGTCACTAGCGCGTGTGTGAGACAGATGCGATTTTACTGCTGGCTGCGCGTCGCTGCTCGCAGTCGTTGCTGAGTCTCGCGACGCCGACATGCTGTCCTCGATCGTCGTCATAGAAGGCGACGTAGTCAACGAAGTGGTTTGCGCAACCATGCGCACAAACATCGCGACGTCGTCGTGGGTGTGCAGACTCTCGGCCCATCGAAGTACGCTGACAAAGCCGCGCTGGTCAACGAACGCTGGTGCAGCGCTCGGGAATGCGCGGTTTACAGCAAAGAAGTCGAGTGTCGAGCTCTCAATGTACGTTGCAACGAACGCAGCGCCAGCTATCGTCGTTAGTAGAAACAGTCGATCGCGCACCGAGATGCGCGCCATGTTGGAGCTCTTGTGGCTGCTGGCAGCAGCTAGACAAAAGGACCTGGATGCACGCGTCCTGCGCCACAGTTTACTGTGAAGAGTGCGAGTACGTGGCTGCTCACACCGCGACGGTTCGACGTGCGCTCTTCCCAAACGCATATGCGACGCAGCAAGATCAGCCTGCTGCGAATCGCAAACAGCAGCCATTCATTTGAACAGCTCACATCCTCATGAACGTCGTCATCGTCACGATGTCATCACAACAGACACGCGATGGACGTCCCCAACGACGTATAGCAAAGTGAACCAAGCAGTTCGATTCAACGCTCCTCCGTAATAAAAGACGCAGCCATCTACTTGGCCAACGTCCTCGCCATCCAACCTACTACTGCGACTGCGACTGCTGCTTGTATAGATAGATAGATACACGACACTCACGACACGCCACACTATCGCCAACCTACTCGTCCAAACCTCCTCGCTCGCTCTAAATGCTCAGTGCGCTCATTTGGCACGACACTTCGAGAAACATGACGTCCGGTGCCGACTCTTCGGCTGGCGAGAACGCACTGAGCGGGTACAAAAACGACACCGACTCATCAGTTGCAAGTCGACTTGTCTTGGCCGCAGCAACAGTAGCTGGCGGTGCTGCAAACATACTGCCGTTCGCCATGCTCGAGCGGATCGCGCTCATGTCAGCGACCGAGCGCCGCGTCACTTCGTTCTTGCTATCGAGCACTGTCAGTAGCACTTGGTTCTTCTCGTGCCACAGCTCCGTGAGCTTCTCAAACAGTCGCGACGTGATCGACGCCGTTGGCTTGGACTCGGCAACAGCCAAGACAACATCGTCGTCGGCGTCGTCAACGTCGCTCTGGCCAAAGTCGTCGGCGTCAGTGCCAAACCAGTTCGTGTCGGCAAGCGCCGGTGCAAACGGATCGTCAACGGGGTACACAAACTCGTCAATGAGGTCGGTCTCAAGCCCCGAGAGACTGCCGAGACACGTCGTGTCGTCATTGTCATCGTCAATCTGCGATGATTGCTGGTGCGTAGACGGCGAGTCGCACGTGTCCGACGAGTCAGTCACGTCCGACGCAGCCGATGGCGACGCAGCCGCACGGACGCCACTGCTGTTTGCGTCATCGTCATCAGTGGTCACGTCATCGGCATCGATCGCAGCAGCGGCCGATGTCCAACTCGCAATGTCC
Organism: Globisporangium echinulatum; assembly: GCA_023336405.1. NCBI lineage: Eukaryota > Oomycota > Peronosporomycetes > Pythiales > Pythiaceae > Globisporangium > Globisporangium echinulatum. The sequence goes on along the minus strand of JAADWX010000043.1, from coordinate 25,719 downwards.
CGAAAGTCTTTCCACGACGACTTCTCAAGCGACGACATGATCTTCGACGCGACGTTGAGCTGCGCGACCTCGTTCGGCGGGTTCGCCTCGAAATACGACGAGAACGTGCTGCCGCGCTGGACGTCAAAGAAGAACGGCGAATGCCCAAAGAACGTCGCGGAAAACATCATGCCCATGACCATGACAATGTTCTTCTTCGCAGCGTGGATCTCGTGGTGCGTGTGGTGCGGATGGTGGTGTGGCAATGACGACGTAGTATCCTGCTGGTCGGCAGCGGCAGTTGCAAACGCCGCAAACGGATCGTCAAAGTCGCGCAACAAGTCGGCAGCAGCAACGTCCGCCATCTCCGTATCGTCGTCAACGTCGAGGCTTGGGAAGCAATAGTCCCAATTGTCCTTGTTCGTCGCTGTCGCTGTTGGGGTCGCAGTCGGCAGTGCGGCAGACGTGTCGAATGCCGATGCAACGTCGACAACTGGCTCGGCTTTGATCACAACGTCGTCTTCGATCGCAACGATCGTTGCTGCTGGCGTCGGTGTAGTAGCGACAGTAGGAGCGACTGGCTTTACAACGACTGGCGCTACTGATTCAGTAGCTACAGTCGCAAGGACCGGCACTGGTGCAGCTGTCGCAGCGACTGGAGCTACAGCTGCGACTGGTGTCGTCTGTGCTAGCTGCTGCTTCATCTGCATCGTCTCGTTTGCCAACGCTGCAAGCTTGTCGTGGAGCGCTTGGACTTCGCGCTCTTTTGCCAACAGCTGGTCTTCGAGCTGTCCGACGTACGCTTTCTTGCGCTCGCGGTGGAGCTGCGCCGACATGCGGTTGCGAATCAGCCGACGCTTCTTCTTTGCTTCTTTCGAGTCCGGGTCGAGGCTCTCGAGCTGCGCTTCCATCGCACGAAGGCGCTCTTCACCGAGCGCGTCAATCTCGCCGCCAAACAGCATCGCTGACGTCAGCAGCGACGATGATGACGTTGATGCGCTGCCACTGCTGACAGGCGAACTCATTGGCGACTGTGGAAGCGCCGACGTTGTCTTGCTCGTCTTGATCTTCTTCGACTTGTCGAGCGCTGCTGCCGTCATAGCTGCCATTGGCTCGATTGGCTCGCTCGCGTCGTCGCTGTCCGAGCAGCTCGGCGACATGCTCTTGCGCTTTGTCTCGCGACGCGCGTTCACAACGTCGCGTCGTGCAGCGCGCTGCGCTTTGCTCGGGTCGGTTGCGAGCGCAATATTCGTTGCGGCCGTGCTCGTAGTTGCGAATGCAGCACGCTCAGGGAGCTCAACTTTGATCCTGCACGGCTGCTTCTCGAGCGCGAGCAGCGACGCAGTCGCATCGGCAGCACACGCTGATGGCGGCACTTGGATCTGGTCGACAGGCCGCACTTCGGTCTTCACAGGCGAAGTTGCTGCAGTCGCGCCATTCGCGCCATTCGCGTTGTGCACAGTCTGTACGATACTACGGAGAAAGTCCGTCATCTGCGTGTGGATGTGTCTGTGCGTCTGTGGGTCTGTGTGATTGTCTGGATGTGCGTCGCTCGTGTGGAGATGTCGAGACGTCGGCGCACACTACGGGAGTGGGGGAAGGAACGGATCTGCTCCATTGAAAGCAAGAGGCGCATTTGTGTGAACGATCCAGATCCAGCCAGCAAGTCTCCATGTATGGCACGCGCTCCGCCATTGTGCTGCTGCTAACTTGCGGTCGCTCTTACCAGTTCGCGGTGAGTTTCGGGAATGCCGAGAGTGAGCCGGATGGCGGCAGCTGCTGTTGTCGTGCTTTGGATATTCGCGACGAAAAAGCGAGAGGGAGTGATTTGCTTTGACGGACGACGACAGGACAACATGGGTTTACCCGACCCCTTGTTCGAATGTTTGTATTGATTGAGACTCAATCATTCGAACAGGTCACAAACTCGCCCTTTCTCTTTCACGCAGACATCAAGCATACAATTAACAAGTGATAGCGAGAACCACTGCATTTTACTATGACTGATACTGATTTCCAGTGAGATGACCATTTAAAAGGCAAGAGAATCCAGAAACTTTACTCGATGTCGAAAGATATGCGATTTCAGCGCTTTTCAAAGGGCTTTCACTTGGATCGCTGCAAAGCTGAAGATCGCGTGCATGCGCTGAAGATCGCGTGCATGCACTGAACAGGCGGACGTCTTTTCACGACCAGTCATTTCGCGCCGTTCGAGAATGCTCTTGTGATCAAAAGCTCGCTCACACGAGCATTCGCACATTCTCTCAAGCCAAGAAGCACGCACGCATGTTCACGTTCTCGTGCAATGCAGTGTGTGTGACTCAAAACCCACAATCAAAAGCACAAGAGTTTTCTGCACCGTCACTTTCCCTTTTCATCGCGCTTGAATGATGGCGGACGTTACACTTGGTATTTGTATACCCAAAAGCGAATCTGAGCTCGCTCTTCGTTTTGTCGTCGCATCGCTTGTGTATCTGACTTGGGCGACGCTGATTGGTGCAGTAGACGACTTGCGCCAGTCTCCGAGAGCTTTGCTGGTGCACTGCCAGGTCAAACTGGACCTTGGCCAGACCGACTCGACTTGCTGCTACTGCTTGCTCCCAGCGAGTGTCGATTCCATAAAGTTGCTGCTGCTCGTGCCTGTTCTCGAATGCCAGTTATGGACGGTCGACTGGGTGCTTTGGAGTCAGTGATGTGGGTTCAAAGTTTGCAGCACTGAACTCGTTATCGCAAGTGGACAGCGACCCGAAATGTGTCGCTTGCTCGATGCGTTGGCAGCGCTCATCAATAATACAAACCTGCGCTGTTTTGTCACTTCATCGCGACCACCACACTGCAAGCATGAAGCTGCGTGTGACGCCACGCGATTCCTCTCGTGGTGTTCGTGATCGCTCGCTCAGATCGTCGTCCTCTTTCAACCTCCTCATCCAATTTTGTCAATCACGCTCGAGGTCTGATTCTCGTGCGCGAGTCAGAATGTGTTCGAAATTGATCTGCATCTGGCGATTTCAGCTCGCTCAGCTGGTCAACTGCAACATTGTCATCCAACTCTGCTAATGCTCCAGTTGTAGTCGCTGCTGCCGTTATCGACGTTGAACCACCAAGTGCGTCAATGCAGTCTAGGACCTTCACCGCGTGCGCACCGAAGAGAGTGCTTCGGTGCGCACACTCGACGACACTGTGACGTCCGCAGCAACAGCAAGTGCAGCGCGAAGCAGACACGCAGGTGAACCGCAAGTTACGGGCGCGTTGGTTGTGAGCAAGCAGCGAATTTATCGAATGTCCACAAACGGAACTCGCACTCTCACGCAAGCATGCAAACACACCTGCACAAGCGCCTCGAGTCTCGCATCGGTCTTTGCATTGATGCTCTCATGTGTTTGTTACGAGCAAATCGAGGGTTGAGTCATACTGAGGACGCTGTTCATTGCCGCCATTGCTGCCACTCTCGCTGACTGATTGACAACTGACTGAATGGTATATTGCGATGTTGCCCACACCACATCCAAATACGATTTTCTATTTCAAACAGCTTGTATTTACTATATTTAGACAGATCACATTCTCCCAGATATATGACAACTCCAACAAGCAAACACAAATCAAACCATTGAGCAGCAACGACAAGCAAGCACGTGTACAAGCAAGCACTCGTGCATGCTGCAATCGTGAGCAACCGCAATGGAGCTGCGGTACGAGATCGCTGAAGAGCAGCTGCGCGTGTTCGTCGCCGCGCTGCATTGCCTCGCGCACGTTGGCAAAGAGATCTCGATCGAGTGCGAAGGCTCAGCAGGCGTCACGTGCCGCGCGCTCAACGATGCGCACTCGGCGTCTGGACAGATTGCGTTTGCGCGCTCGTTCTTTGCCGACGCGCGCTTTGAGCACGGCAGCGCTGCTGCTGCTGCTGCGCTCGCGCGCGTCACGCCGTTTGTCAAGTGCAAAGTGTACGCCAAGTCGTGCTGCAACATCTTTCGCACGCTCAAGCATGTGCGCAGCGTGCAGCTCGTGTTTCGCCTCGACGAGCAGACTGCGCTCGCTGAGTTGCAGCAGACCCCGCTGAGCAATAGTAGCGCGAACGACATGGACAACGACGACCGCGAAGAACTCGATGTCGACTGCGTCGAGCTCGTGTGGCGCCTGCGCTGCGACTTTGACGTGACGAAGACGCATCGCATGAAAGTGCACACGTGCCAGGTCATGCGCGCTGTGTTTGACCGCGAGAGCTGCGCGAACCGACTCGCAACGCGGCAGCACCACCTCACATCGCTGCTCGGCCATATCCACCACAGCACCGAGGTGTGCGTGACGTGCACATCGACGCACGTCAAGTTTGAGAGCTACGCAGCAAGTGGCACGGAAGGTACAGCTGCGTGTCCTAATTGCATTTGGAGTGACTATCGGTGTCCTAGAAAAACGTCAAAATGTTGCCAATGCACCTATAATAGGGTTTCAGTGTTCTACTTTTGCAACCGACTGACACTCTTTTTCGCTTGCTTCTCGCCGTGCAGGCAAAGCGCAGCTTCACACTGAGACTGCTGTTGAAGCGATCGAATTCAACGAGTACTCGCTCGCACCGAGCTCGCAGAGCATCGACGCATCCGTGCAGCTCATTTTCACGCTCAAGGAAGTTCGGGTACGTTTGTCCCTAGATGTCCTATTTCGCTTGGCTCTAGCCCTTGTGCGCCACTTTGTTGCGATGTGCTCTCGGTAGCTTACGTGGATGTTTGCGTTCTGCTATGCACGCATAGGCGCTGCTGGCATTCTGCAAGGCGAGCGACATCCTCGAGGTCTCGTTCCACTTTAACGGTGGCGGAAGGTGCGAGCGCTCACCATTACTATACGGACGACTGCAGTCGCACTGAATGCTATCGACCAACATTCTGTATGTGTGTATGCGTTACGTAGCCCCGTACTGTTTGCAGCGGAAGCGACGTCGGTCGCGAAAGTGTCGGTCGAGATCACGCTGTCGACGATCACGACGTTCCTCCCCGCGCTGTCGCAGACGCGCAGGTGCGTCTCGCCGGCTCTCATTGTTACTGTCGTAAAGTGCGCGCATACTGACTCGCACGCTGTGGCGCTGACTGTGCACTGTATCTCTGTCGATCGCGATGGGTAGCGAGACCGAGTTGCCGCTGTTTGATCTTGCGACTGCAAACGGGTACGTCTTTGTATATCATCAGCGTTGTTGTATGTGAGTAATCGAATGTAAAGACGGTTGGATACTCACGCGCTCGTGTGTTCTGGTCACTTGACGCAGTGACGAAGCAAAAGAGAGCGATTCGTCGCAGGCGAACGCGCGGTACCTCACGCACAGCAAGCGGCCGCGAGTCGACTGAGTACTGCGAGCAGGCAGTGCAAATGCTTTGGCTCCGTTATTGCGTCACGGATCCACTCGATCAATAGTGTTAAGAGTCCAGTTGAAAGTTGCTATGTATTATCTTAACACACGGCTGATACCTTCTCGGCCTATGGCTAAGATAGTACAATGCTAAGTCGTCTGAAGTCGTTGCTTCTGGAGTTTCTTGGGTTTGTCGCGAGTTGCCAACTTGCATCTTGTATCTTAGTGTTAAGAGTCCATGAGCTGCTCTCGTTGCGTTTATGACGAGCACCATAGACAGCAGATTTCACTGAGGCAACTTTATGCAACGTTGAGTCGGTGCCAATATCCTGTCGCATTTGACTGTCCATTTGTATGTCGGCCTGTCGCGACCTTTCGCATTGCCTTCAACTTGTTGCAATTCCGCATTCTGCAATTCCGCATTTTGCAATACCATGAGCAGCAGCGACGTCAAGCAACAGCAACGAGGTGGTAGACATGGCGCTGCTGCAGGCACCTCACTGTCCGACTCGGAGCTCGATGACAGCGATGGATTGCACTCGTCGTCCGAACATGCGTCGTCACTATCGTCGTCGTCGCTATCGCCATCATCGCCGCGACGAACTCGCCAGTCTCTGCAGCGCTCGACTGCAGCGCGCGGCAATCAACAGCGCGACCACAAGCGCCGCCGCGCAGCAACAACTACACCTCGCACATCGCTCTGGCGCACGCGCGAAGTGCAGTTCGAGCAGTTCCGCGCTGCGACGCTCGTGCTGCCCGTGCCACAGACGGTCGTGCGCGTCGCAAAAACGCGTGGCTACTCGCTCTGCATCCTCTCAGTGCTCGACTGGGTGCTCCCCGACGCGATGCTGCGCGCTTGGCAGCCCTCTGCAGCGCAACGCAGAGGTAGAGGTCGCGGCGCTGGCGTGGCAGCCAGTGACTCAGACGGCAACGCCAGCGATGCCGACGACGCGAGCGATGCCGACGACGCGAGCGACAACGAGAGCGACGAGTTGCTCGTGACGCTCGGTGTGCACGTGAGTCTCTTCCACGCCGGCTCGAAGCGGTTCTTTGGCAACACGTGGGTAAGCCCCGAGCTCGCAGTCGACCCGCGCGCGATCAAACCGCAGCGCCATGCTGCAGACGCGAGCGTGCGCCACGTCGTCGAGCGCGTCGCGCTGCAGTGTCGCGCGTACTTTCTCTCGGACGTCATCGACGCGAGCTGCGTCGGTGTCGTCGAGCTCGTTGCGTACGAGAAGGACCCAGACTCAAAAGCCACAGTCAGCGTCGTTGGCTGCGGCTGGACGCTCCTGCCGCTCTTTGCATCCTCGACGTCGTCTGCATTGGCAGGTAATGTAGCCGCTGGCGTCAACAGCAGTGGCGTTAGCACGACCAAGCCGCCGCCAACGACTGGATTCGCAACTGGCGAAGCTGTGACCGTGTTCAGCGGCAGCCCGCGCGTGCTGTGGGAGCTTCCGCCGTCTGCGTGGCCTACACAGACACCACAGGGCCGCTGCAAGTGCTACTTTGCGCTCGAGCAGTACGAGCCGCTGCTGGCTGCTGCGCCGTTCCTGCGCGCACACGAGCTCGTCGGTGCGCTCGACGATGTGCCCGGTCTGCGCCACGGTAACGTCGCAAACCTCGACGTCGGACGCAGCGCCAAGCTGTTGCTATTGCAACATCAGCGCGAGCAGCGGCACGCAGCACCGCGTGCCTACGCGGAAGCACTCGCAGCGTTTGCGCGGCTTGCAGCGCTCGTGCCGCGGAACATCGCGGTCGCAGAGGCCGTGACGTTACGCGTGCTCGCTGCGCGCGTGGCCGTGCACTTGCGCGAAGAGGTCGAGGCGGACCTTGTTGCACGGCTCCGACTCAGCTGTGTGCAGCGCCATGCAGGCGCCGCAAGTGTCGACGGCCACGTCTCGGCGCGCGTGCTGCTGCTCGCACTGCACAACGGTCGGCGCTTCCGCTCGCGACCGCAGAGCGTAGCGCTCAAGCCAGTGCAGCCCGGCAGCGACCACCTGCGCTGCTGCAACAGCGGCACCAGTGCCGTCATGACACTGCGTGGCTTTGTGCTGCATGCACACTTTGCGCTCGTCGCAGTGCTGCAGTTCACTGTGCACTTTCGCATCGCATGGCCGGCCAAGACGCGGCAGCAGGCGCTTGAGGCGCATCGACCGGCACCGCCCGAGGAGGACGTCGTGGTTGTAACGATCGGTGCGCGCGCATTGCTGCCGAGCGACGGCCACAAGCTCTTTCTCTACGACAAGCACGCGCCGCACGTCACGAGCGAGTCACTCGGGTATGCGAACACGTCATCCGCGCTGCCGCTGCAAGTTGAGACCGTCGGTACTGGTGGCGATACCGCTAACGCTGCTGCCAGTGCTGCTGCTGCCGCACAGTCAACGCATTATCACCGCGTGCTGCACGTGGAGCTGCTCTCGGGTACACCGTGTCGACCGTACTCGGACCACACGCTATACACACCGGCAGGTACAGGTGGTCAGCGCCTCGAGCGACATGCACGCGCAGCCCACGACTCGATCGCGTTCGTCGACTTGAGTCTCGCAGTCGAAGGCAATGGCAGCAGCGTCACGCGGCCAGTGTCGCCTGTGCGCACCACGAAGACGCCGGTCGCCAAGACCACGCGGCGCGACAACCAGAGCGACTCGGACGGCTCGGGCGAGCCGCGTGGACCACTACCAGCCGAGCGCTGGGCCGCCAAGATGCTTCGCAAGGCCGCATCAAGTGCCGTGCTCGCGCAGACACTCGACGCACTCGCAACGACCACAACGGCCCCGTCGAACCAGCAACAATCGCCAACGAAACTCGCGTCGCCAACCAAGCACACGCCAAAGCCGTCGTCGCCGTCACGCACGGATCCCGCGCCGCCGTCATTGCACCTACCACACGCGCAGACGTCCGAGCTGAGCCGCGCGTCCAAGACGCTACTCACACGCTTTGGCTTCATGGATGCACACGACACGAACGCCACGAGCCATGAAAACGCTGATGCCGTCGACGCGCATGGTTGCAGCAAGCCAAACCAGCGCGCTTCGGCAGCATCACCGTCCAAGTCGCTCGACATCGAGCTCCGCGATGTGTACAAGGCGCACGAGGTGCGCGTGCACTTTGCAGCGTTCCGGTCGGTACGCGCCGCGAACATGCAGTCGCGCGTACCTGCGCGAGTGTACTTTACGTTCCAGTTCTACAGCTTCCCGCCCACGCGCACCGAGCCACTGCGGCTGAGCAAGCCGTTTGCGAGTGGTGGCACCGGATCCGATGCCAGTGGCGTCCAGACGTTCGTTCTATTGCGCGAGAGCCCTGCCGGTGAGCCGGCGTGCGCGATCCAGTTCGACGTCGACACGACTGCAGCGCGCGACCCGCTCGAGCCGCACCACTTTGCCGAGTACCTGCTGCGCGGCCGCCTGCACGTCGATGTCTGGGACGCCGACAGTCTCTTTCAACTTGGTACGTTTGCGATCCCACTGCACGAGTTGCTGCGCCAGGGCAGTGGCATCAAGAAGTTCCAAGCCGAGGCCGACGTCGTCGAGCCTCTCGAGTCGCGATACGTACCGCCGACGAATGACCGCAGTGACGGCGGCGACAGCGAGTGCTGCATCAACGTCGACGACAGCGCCGACTGCGATGTCGTTGGCAAAGTCCAGTTCCTCGTGAGCAACTATGGCTTGAAGGGCCGACACGTCCTGCCGCCATCCGCTGCAGTCGGCACGCCGCCGCTGCAAGCAGCTCCAGCGGCAGCGAGCCGGCTTGGCGACGCTGCGCGAGCTGGAGCAGCAGCGACACGCACGCATGTGAAGCACCGCGTACGCGCTCGACCACTTGTGGACTCGAACGCCGAGCTCTACCGGCTGCTCGCGCACGAGGGGTTCTATGGTAGTGCTGACAGCAGTGCGACGCGCGAGCGCAAACGCGGCGGCAGTCGTGACACTGCAGACATGCGACGCCAGCAGCAACAGCAGACGCGCGGACAGAGCGACGCAACGTCGCTGTCGCCTGCAGAGGTTGCAATCCTCTGTGATCTGTTTAGCGCCAAACGTGGCGTCGCCACACAGCAACAACGCGCAGCACTCGCCCGCAAAACGCGCATTCAGTGCGATCTCGAAGCGCGAACTGGCCTGCTTGCGCTGCTGGCAGTTGGGCCGCAGCCATCAGCGCCAGCAGCAATGGCGTCGGAGCTACCAACAGCAGTACCAGTGTCAGACCCAGTGGCAGCGCGCGCGCCGTCAGCCGAGCCACGCGACCAGTTGTCGCTGCCGAACGCGCTACACGTCGACCGTCTGCGCCGCGTGCTCTCGCTCGTGCAGCGCCACGAAATTGGGCTCGACCGCGCGTTCACGCTCTTTGACACTGATCGCGACGGCTTCCTCTCGCACGACGAGTTCGTGCAGGCGCTGCGGTCCATGGGAGCAGTGTTCGCAGACGTCGCGGACGCCGAGCTGCGTGCGATCGCTGCGGCAATGGACGCGGACGGCGACGGTCGCGTCGACTACAAGGAGTTTGGCGCGTTCCTCGCAGCGCAGTCCAGTCTGCCGCTGCTTTCGTCGTCCAAGACTGCAGCGCAGTGGCGCGACGAAGTACAGCGCATCCTCGTGCGCGCGATGGACAAAGGCATCGCGGTGCACAAGATCTTTGCCGACCTTGACACGTCCGGCGACGGACAGCTCTCATACGACGAGTTTGGCCGCGCGCTGCAGAAGCTCGGCGTGCCGTCCGACCAGGAGCAGCGTCACCGCAGTGCACTGCTGCGCGAGTTTGACACCGACGGCGACGGCCACGTCTCGTTCCGCGAGTTTCTCGCCGCGCTCGGGCTGTCGCTCGAAGCGACGAGCGCACAGATCGTGCGTGACACGGTCGAAGACATTGGTGCGACGGTGCGCGAGACGCTCGCACGCGTTGCAGCGCAGGGCGTCGAGCTCGCGCAGGTCTTTGCGCACTTTGACGCTGACAAAAGCGGGAAGCTGTCGGTCGACGAGTTCACGCAGGCGCTGCAGCAGCTCGTCGGACAACAGCAGCAGTCGCTACCGGCATCTACAGCGACGCAATTGGCGAGTTCACTCCAGACGCTCGAGCGCGAGGCGTTGCGTGCGTTCGTCGCGACTGTGAACGTGAACGGCGACGACGAGATCGACTACTGCGAGTTCCTCGCGTTGTGTGGCATCTCGGGTCCGGCGCTCGTGCAGCAGACCGCGGAGCATGCAACGACCGACCGCGTCGCTACCGAGAAGAAGCTGATCAAGCTGCTCGTGCGCGCGATGCAGAGCGGCATGCGCATCGAGCAGCTCTTTGCGCACTTTGACGCGAACGCAGACGGCCGCATCAGCCTCAGTGAGTTCCAGCACGCACTCGACTCGCTCTTTGGCAGCAGCAGTGGTGGCAGTAGCAGCGCAGCGCTCTCGGCACAGGACGCTGCTGCGATCGCTGCGCGCTTTGACGCCGATGGCGACCGCAACGTCTCGTTCCAGGAGTTCCAGAGCTTTGCGCGCGAGATCGAGCGGCTGCAGCGCACACTTGCAGCGCTGCTGATGCCGCATGCTGCGCGACTCGCAGAGGTCGAGCAGCAGACGAGCAAGCTTGCGCTCGGCAAGTGGCAGCAGCTGTGCACACGCGAGCTCAAACTGTCGCGACAGGACGCAGACGTGCTCAAACCGCTACTTACGTACTTTGAGTTGCTCGATGCGGCCAAAAAGGTCGACCTCACACAACTCTGTGCGCTGCTCAAGCCGCCGTCAGCAGCGAGTGCGAGTGCGAGTACGAGTGCGAGTGCGAGTGCGAGTGCAAGCGACGACCCCATTGCGCGGCTCAAGGCGCTGCTGCACAAAGCCAAGGCCCAGGGTCTCGATGCTGCAAAGCTCTTTGCCGAGTTTGACGCAAATGGCGACGGCGAAGTCTCGCGCACCGAGTTTGCGAGTCTGCTGCAACGGCTCGGCTGCTTTGCCGACGTCTCGGACTCGGAGCGTGATGCGATGCTCGCGCATGTCGACAGCGACGGAAGCGGTCAGATCTCGCTACGCGAGTTCCGAACGCTACTGCTCGACGAGAGCGGCGATGACAACTCGCACGCGACGACAACAACAACAGCGCGATCAATGACAGCTGCATCACCGTCTCCATCAGCGGCTGCTGCGCTGCTGCAGCGGTTCACGGCGCTGCTTGAGAGCGCTGCGCGCGAAGGCTTTGACGTCGCCAAGTGTTTTGCGCACTTTGACGCAGACAACGGCGGGCAGATCACGCTGAGCGAGTTCATCGCTGGTATGCAGCAGCTCAGACTCAGTGGCAGCGCAGACAGCAGCGCTGTCGAGACTCTGCGCGAGGTTTTCGAGTCGCTCGACCGTGACGGCAATGGCGAGATCTCGATGACCGAGTTCAAGACGCTCTTTACAAGCACAGATGCTGGCGCTGGTGCAAACAGGCAGGAGTTGACGGCTACGACTGGCGAGAGCAGCACAGCAGAGGCAAAGCGCTTGACGAGACCGCAGCCGACCTTGCGGACGCCGACACAGCAGCAGCCGTCAACGTCATCGTCGTCCATGATGGCACCAGTTGACGCGCCAGTGTCTGCAGTTGCTGCTGAGGCGCCAACTGCGACGGACCGCCTGCGTTCGCTGCTGCAGCTCGCCGAGCAGGCTGGCAATGACGTGAGCGCGTGCTTTAGCCACTTTGACAGCGACGGTGACGGCAGGATCATGCATGGCGAGCTCATCGAGGGCCTGAAGGCGCTCGCTGGCTTTGAGGTTGTCACCGAGGCCGAGTTGCTCGCGCTTGTCGCTACGCTCGATAGCGACGCGAGCGGCAGCGTCAGCCTCGACGAGTTTCGAGCGTTTGTAGCAGCGACAGATAGCAGCAGCAGCAGTCGTGGCGCGCAACAACAGCCGCTAGAGAAGTCAGCAGCTGCAGCAACGGCAGGGAACGCAACGCCTGCGTCAAACACGCCACGAGCCGAGGCGACATCGCGCACTGTCGATGCAACTACAGACACACTGTCAGCGATGCAGGGTCCTGGCTTGAGCCACGACGATGAAGGTGCGGGGGACTCTGCAGCGCCACCTGAAGACAGTGCCGAGGCGCCATCCGTGACGACGGCAGAGTCATTGGCGGAAGCAACAGCGACAATGACGGCGACTGCGGTAGCGAAGCCAAGAGCGACCAGCGCTCGACCCACTGCGACGCGGTCGTCGTCGTTTGCAGCCGCGAAGAACAAACCACCACTGTCGCTCGCAGCAGCGCGGCGCGCCAAGACGGACTCGGCATCTGTCGCAGCAGCAGCGAGTGATGCCACAGTCCTTAGCACGACAGCAACAGAAAATGCGCAGCCCAGTGCTGCTACTGCTGCTGTTATTGACGCCGCTATTGCTGATAATGGCGAGACCAAGAGCGTAGATGAGATTGCTGCAAGTGCGCAGCGAGGCCGAGCGCCTCTCCAGCGTGCGTCGTCGCTCTCAGCAGCTCGCGCTGCAAAGGCTGCAGCGAACCGCGCCGCAGCAAAAGCAGCCACGCCGTCCACTCCTGCGCCCACCAGTGCTGCGGTCATAGTTGGTCTCGACAGACTGCGCTCACTGCTCCTGGCTGCGCAGCACCAGGGCATCGACGTTCGCGCATCGTTTGACCATTTTGACGCTGACGCGAACGGACGTCTGACGTACGGCGAGTTTGCACACGGCGTTAAGCAGCTCGGCCCAGACTTTGAGCAGCTCAGCGACGTTGACGTCGACGGCATGGCGCGAGCGCTCGACCAGCGGCAGAGCGGCGAGGTCCTCGTACAAGACCTCGTGCAGCTCGTCAGCGCACCGTCACCAGCAAACACCGAGATTGTCAGCACAATCTCTGCTCCTGCTGTTGTTGCAACCGCTGTTGGTGGTAGCAACGTCGTCGTCGCGGTCCCCAAGCGAGCGCCAATGTCGGCGCGAACGCCGAGCGAAGGCACTGCAAAGACGGCGGCAGCGCAGGCTCCCGTGCGACGAACGTCGTCGCTCCGACCGCCACTCAAGAGCTCAAACGCAGCTACTCCGACAGAAGCAGGTGGTGCACCCATTATGCGCACGTTGTCGCTCAAGTCAGGTCTCAAAAGACCGACGGCGACCGATACCGATGGCGGCGAAACGGTAACGAAAGCACCAGCAGCTGCTATAGCAGCAGCGACATCAGTGCCAGGCTCGACAACGACTGCTGCGCCATCGGCATCAGTCGTCTCTGCAACGCCGTCCCTGACGGCGGCGCCATCCACTGACGTGATAGCGAACTGCGCGTACACGTTCCACTCGGACCCGCAGATCCGAGCCGTCGAACTGAAGCTGCGCCGCGCTGCTGTTGACGCGCACGCACGTGGCGTGCTGCCGATACGCATTGTCTCCAAGTTTCTTAACCAGTACGACGATGAAGCTGCAGCTACAGCTACACGCTCGAGTCGCCGCCCGCGGAAGCGCACGGAGCTGCTGCGCGTCGAGTTCCTCCAGGTGCTCATGGAGCTCGGCTTGAGTCTTCTGTCGGATTCGTCCGAGAGCGGCGGCAACGAGTCGAATAAGCTCGACTGGAGCGACAGCGGCGGGCGACCGCACGTCGCGACGCGCATGAACGACACGCTGTACGCGCGGCAGCTCGAGCGGCTCTCGCGGTACCGACACCACGTGAAAGAGGAGTCGCGCGCGCAGAAGCAGCTCGTGCGCGCGGTCGCTAAGACACGCCGAAACGCGCACGCAGCAGCAGCCGAGGCCTCGCTGCGCCGATTCGCAGACGAGAAGCACCAGCTCCTGCGCGTGCTCTCGTTCTACCGCGACGGCCAGAAGAAGGCGCTCGTTTACTCGCTGCTGCGCGAGCAAGTGACGACGACGATCGCGCTCGCGCCGCGGTTCGCTGCGCTGCTGTTCCTCGAGCTCCCGGTCGCGAATCCGTACAACCACCTCGAGCGCTTTCGACTCGAGGTCGTCGTGCCGCCGCGCATCGCTGAGGCCGCAGTGCTCGACGTCGACATTGTCAAGAGCAGCGCCGAGTGGTCGTACTACCGCGACCACATTCCGCCCGCATTCGGTGCAAGCGAGTCGCCCTCGCCGATCGAGCACGACATGATCGACGACGCGAACGAAGTCGTGCTTGACGCGCATGACCGCATCGCTGTGCCCGTGCGGCTGCGGTGGCTCGACACGCGGCGTGCAAGCGATACAAACGGCGTGGCAGCAGCGCCCGTGCCAGCGTCGATCGCCGTACGCAGCTGCACGCACGGCCACATTGTCGCGCTGTTCAAGCTCGAGCTGCGGCCGCAGCCGCTCGTGTGCCACCGCGTGCTGCGGTTCTCGCACCCCAGTAACTCGATCTGGCGCGTGCGGCTGCGCTGTCCGTTCGGTAAGTTTGTCGTGTGCATGGACCCGAGCGTCGCGGTCGAGAGCGCGACCACGATGAGCGACCGCGTCGTTGGGCTCAAATGCCGCGTCGGCGAGTACCCAGCACTCGAAGAGTTCTACCTCGTACTCTACGACGACGAGTTCTACGCGCGCGTGTTCGAGGTCTGGCACGTACGTATCCAAGCCAAGCTCCGGATCGATTTGCACGCTGTACTCGGGCAGAGCGTCAAGAGCGAGCTCGTGATCCGTGGCGACAGCGCATTGTCCATGTCATCGACCGCAACGCACCGCCGGCGCCGCCACGTGCAGTGCTTCGCGCCGCTTGCAGCATCACACGAAGTGCAGTTCCGTCCAGCACAGGTCTTTGAACTCGTGCCGGACGCGTTCAATCGTATTGCATTATCATTCTGCACGGCCGAGCCACTGCGCGTGCCGCAGTACCGCGTGCTCGTGAATCTTGTTGACGTCGCGAGTCGCGAACTCGTCGGCGCGTGGATCTTGCACGTCACACTCGCACTGCCGCGCATTACCAAGACGTACGACCTCCAGCTGCCGCTCGCAACGCCGGCGCAGAAGAAGATCGCGTACGCAAACGCGTGGGACGAGCCGCAGACGATTGTATTGCGCTCAAGCGCGCCGACGCAGCTGCAGCCGCGCGACGCAGTGCTGCAAGTACCGCGCAGTGGCAGCGCGTTTTTGCGGCTCGGGTTTCCAGCAGTCGCGCTTGCTGCGCGCAACGACATCTATTTGTTCATCAACGACCGCGACACAGACGAGAACGAGGAGTGTCTGCTCTTCCGCGTCACGTACGGCGGCGCATGAGCAGGCTCTATCACTCCCACACACACACAAAGAAAGCGGAGACGTCGGCGGATACACAAGTGGGTCGTTCGTTCTCATTCGACACATGCGGCCATCGTGTTCGTGTTCGGGTCGAGCGCGGTAGCCGGTAGTAGACGACTCAGCAACCGAGCACACGACGACGAAGCGGACCAGACCGCAACGATGCCGACAGACGAGCGATCGACAGACAGCGACTTCTTCTTCCTACGTCTCTAGGTGTTAATGAGCTTCTCGGCCATCGACAGCTGCGCTTGCGTGAGGCCGGCGAGGTACGAGACCATGAGCAGGTCCTGCAGCCCGCTCGCAAAGATCTGGTCAAACTGGTCCGGTCGGATCGCGGGGATCGACGCAAGCGCATCGGCGATCTCGCGACCGACCTTTGCGTCAGCTGGCACCTTGCCGGCAACGACGTCGCCAACGTACGTGCTCGCGTTCTCGAGGCACTTGTGCAGCCGCGCGATCGTTTCTTCGAGCGCTGCGAGTTCGGTCGGGAGCGCCGCGCTCTCAGTCGCAGCGTTGTCGGTCTTTGGCGTCATCGCGCTCACTGGATGCAGCAAGGGGGCGGTGACGACAGCACGTCAGTACACTGGGCATACAGACATACAGACAGCTATACTGCTATACAGACAGCTATACAGACAGCTATACAGACAGCTATACAGACAGTCCTATACATATAGCCACACGCATAGACACAAAGACCCATGAACGTACGGGCAATCGCTTCGGGTTCCGAGAGCTTTTGCGTGACTTGGATCTGCTTGAACTGGTTCACGAGCGCCGACTCGGCGGCCTCGAGCGGCGTCGCGACGAATGCCGAGACCTGCAGCGCGTCCGTGCTCAAGCTCGTGTCGACGACGACGTGCACCGGCATCTCGGCGACCGAGCCGTAGAACTCGTGGATGAGGCACGAGTGCTCGTCGACGAGCGACGTCGTGACTGACATGCCCTGCGCGGTCGTCGCGTACCAGCCAACGACGATCTCGTTCTCGTTCACGCGCTGGTGCAGCTCGTACATGTGCGTGTGAAAGTCCTTGCCGACGGCGACCTCGTCGCCGTTCTCGAGGTGCGGCACGGCAAACGAGTTTGTGATCTCAGCGACGCCGTTCTCGACGCGGCCGAGGAGCGTACCGATCACGCGGTCCTGCTCCTCCGACCGACGCAGCGCGCGGTCGAGGATCTGGAAGATCACGACCGGGTGCACCTTCACCTCCACGACGGCCTCCGTGGCCAGTACGAGCTCTTTCACTGCCATCTTGTTCTTGCTGTTGTTGATGGTTGTTGCTACTTGTTCGTGATGCGTCGCTGTTCGCTTTCAGTGTCAAGCACCTCCCTTCCAACGTCGATGACTTGGATTGGATGGAGCTCCTGGATGCGAATTTTTGCGAGATCAGATGGCATCCGTGCGACTTTATACGAGGTATACAAATTTAAACGAGAAAAATAGGCGATAATCGAGATGCGCGAGTCAATCGTGACATTCGTGACACGCCACACAAGGAAGCAACATGATGCGAGCGAACACCCGAGTGATCCGTGCAGCAACAGCAGCTGCGCACCGTGCGCTCCAGCACGTGCGCTGCGCAAGTGTATTGAATGGCGCTACGACGCACCAGCGCGCGCATGGCGCTGCAGTGATGTCGCAGCAGCAGCAGCGCCAGTGGCAGCAGCACCAGTCGATGCTGCCGATCGCTGCTTCGTTCGCGGCAGCTGCAGCTGTAATGGCCGCATCACTGAACACGACTGCGTGTGACGCTGCAGCCGAGTCGGAGTCGGAGCGCAGCGGCTACAGCGTGAACCCGATCCAGAACGTCACGGCGCTGCTGCGGCTGTACGAGGAGATCGACAAGAACATGGACGTGTTTACGAACCGCATGCTTGCCGACCTCAAGCAGCGCGTCGACAAGGAGAAAGCCGAGAACAACGGCAAGCTCAAGGTCGCGCCCGAGCAGCTCGCGCTCAACATGAGCATCGAGTTCGAGTCGACGCTCGAGAAGGTCCAGGACGCTGTGTTTCGCAACAACTACGTCTCCAAGGCGCAGGTCACAGACGCGATGCAGCGCTTGATCGCGCGCGAGCTCCCGGGTGGCGCAGCCGACGGCACGATCACGCCAGCTGAAG
The DNA here is from genome assembly GCA_023336405.1 of Globisporangium echinulatum. Lineage (NCBI taxonomy): Eukaryota > Oomycota > Peronosporomycetes > Pythiales > Pythiaceae > Globisporangium > Globisporangium echinulatum. The sequence goes on along the minus strand of JAADWX010000043.1, from coordinate 8,106 downwards.
CCGAAGCGATCAGCAACTTTGTGAGCCGCCTCGGCCGCATGCGCTGGAAAGTCACGGGCTCGCGCAAGCCGCTACTGCCGACGCAGCACAAAGCGGTACGTTAATGTATGGGTCGGTCGGTCGGACCTGCTGAAGTTCGAATTCGTGTGGGCCATACACATTTGTTGTCGGAGCCATTCGGATAGGTACTCACTCTTATTTGGTGTGGTCCATAGCTCGTGAAGGACGACAAGCCGAGCATTGAGCTCGCTGTCGTACTTCGTGTGATGGAAGAGCTCATTCCGTCACTCACGCGCGAACTGGAGGCGATCGCAAAGGACCTCGACGCTGCAGCTGCTGATGGTTCTGCAGAAGTGACAGCAGCCGAACGCCGCCAGCGCATCTCGAGCGCGTACATCCGTCGCTCGGGTGAGCTCACGGCCGAGCTCTGCGCGCGCCACAGCATCGACATGCGCGCGTTCCAGCAAGCGCTCATCTACTACCACGACGACCCGACGTTTGAGCAAGCGCTTGCGCGGCTCTCGGCCGAGCAGCAACAAACGTACGTGTCTCTGTATACGAGCATGGTGGTTGGGCCAGTGGAATAGGCGCTATGTTACGCTTGTTTGTCTCTCTTTTGTACTGCTATTGCTATTGCTACTGCTACTATCCTACGTGCTGACTTTGTTTGTTGGGTGATTGATGCGCTTAGACTCGCGGATCTTGGGCTCTAGCGTACAGACGAGCGAACTTATGCTGTCGACAGCAGCACGCACACACATCCTCGTCGCATTCGACAGGGCGTCAGGCGAGTGCAGGCGATGCAACGAACGAATAGACGCGCCTCTCTCTCTTTACTTGCTTCATTCGCTTCGTTCGCTGTGGCGTCACGACAGAACGGAACGCGTAGAGGTCCAAGCGCGTCGATCCGTAAGCGTAAAAGTTATACAGCAAGTATCGACTCCTTGGTCTCTTAGAAGCGACGGCGTGCCGAGAGGTGATGCGCTTCCTTCTGCGCTGCGACGACGCGATGAAAGACCGACGCTGCAACGCTGCGTCTCGGACCTGTGAGCGCTGCGATGCTGCACGTCGACGACAGCATTGCACTCGATCTCGACGATGAGTTTGCACGTACGAGTGGGCGGCGCATGTGCGCGATTGTCGCCATCTGCGTCCGGCGCGTCATGACGAGGTCCCAAAGCTTGCAGACCTTGCAGTCGTTGCTACTGGTAGCATTCGAATTCGAATTCGAATGCGTAGTACCAATCAGCGATGGTGGACACTGGTGGTTCTCGTACGTTTGCATGAGTCGGCGTGTCGAGTGGCAGAGCGAACTCCCGCATGCGTCGCCAGCGCGGCAGTGCTGCACGTGCTCCATGCCGCGCTGGAGCGACACGAGCTTGGCTTCCCACTGTTTGCGCGCTGCAAAAGTTGCTGCCGAGTCGGTCGGGCTTGTCACCGAAGAAGAGCGACTGCGCTGTTGGTTTGGTTGAGACTGGTGCTGGCGAGATTGTTCCGATTCATATAGATCATTGCTGGTTGGGATAGTAGGAATCGGAGTCGTCGCGTGCATGGATCGGGGTCGTGCTGCTCAAAATCGAGAGTGAACAGCGAGCGAGCACTCGGACAGGCCGTGGATGCAGCGTCGTTGTCGTTGTAGGTGGTGTTGTGGATGTGTGCACGTCGATCAACGCAATCACTCGCTGTTTGTCGGTCCACCCGCAAATGCCAAGCGCTCGTTTTTCGTCTCGTGCGTCTGCCTTCCTGGGTGGCATTCGAGAAGCTCGCAACTTGAGATGCATGTGGGACGACAAGAATGTTCCGCGCAGAAACGTCGCGGTGACACGCACTTAATGTTTTTTGATTTGCAATTTCGTAAGTGCGTTGCTAATCGTACTTTTGCAAGATAATGACACATCAATATGCAGTTCAGAGATCGCGAGCAGAGAAACAAGTACTAAGTGCGCACTATGTGTGATCTCAAAAGTACGACCAGCTTAAACCTTGTTTTTGTTGCAATCGGGTCGTTATACAAATGCATTTTGTATTGTTTGCTGTTATCTAAGTCTTGGTATACTGACATTAACAATTGGAGTCGGTGCGCGCCAGTTCCACGCCGTCCAAATCTGTGTCGACTCGAATGCGCACTGGCGCTGTTCGTCCACGACGCTTCTCGCGCTGACGCAGCGCGATGCAGCAGCTGTGACTGTCATACGTGGCAATATGCTGCCACTTGCGGTCCAGCAGCGGAGCCAACAGCAGTCGACGAGAATATTCCCTTGACCGCCACGACCACCGCAGATGCCACGCAGACTCGCATTGCGCAGTCAGCAGGTCAAGTGCTCGAGCGAGAACACACACGCGCGGAGCAAGCATGCATGCACACAGATAAGAAGGTCGAGCATTGCTGCAGTGCAGGTGCGGCTGTGCACTCGCAGATCAGGTGCAGCCGTGGCCACGTGGCTGGGTTGAAAATGCGCTTCGCATGACCAGCTCGAGAAGCAGTCGTAGCGCGAGCGACTGCATGCGCACCGACTCCGCGCTCCATGACACTCACAGCAGCCGCGCATGCTCGCATCAACAAGAACGTTCCTGCGGCAGCGCGATATCGTCTGCAGGTCCAAGTGACACAGCTAACAGCAGCAGCAGGTGGCGCCGCGCCATAGCCACCGCTGGTCTTGTGCTCGCATAGCTGTGGATGTAGTCGTGATACATGTCGACTGTAGGGTATTGCGATGCGATCGCCGAGCGCCTAGCACACCGTCGATCGCTGCAAACAGTAGCAGCAGCCCGATGACTGAACGCAACGACCGTCCTCGAGTGGCGACGGTATCGACGCATCATCACTACACTCAACGTTACTGCCTTGTGGGATCGACAGATCGATCGATACGCCCATCAGTTTGACCAGCATTACATCGATTCGATGACACACAAAGCGATCGCCATCCTGTTCGTTCATGTCCGTGTCTTTCTCGGTCCTGTATCCTCCTACCACCGACAGGAGCGACGACGCTCGTGTTCGAACCCTATTGCTGATCGCCATTGGTCGTCGAGCCACGCACTCGTACCGCAGCGATGAGTAGCGAACGAAGAGAGCAGTTGTCCACTCGCTACTACTACCACTGGGCAAAACTACACTCGTGTCCATCCGTACAGTTCGTCAGGCAAACTGCAACAGCCCGACTTTTGACGACCTTCACATCCACGGCGGATAGCGAGTGCATCCAGTAGCAGCAGCATCGTCATCCTCATCATCATCCAGTGGCAGCAGCAGCATCGTCATCCTCATCATCATCCAGCAGCAGCATCGTCGACGAGTTGGTAGTAGCAGCAGCAGCGAGTCAAGACGAGACGAGATGACCGCAGGTTACAAGAACGTGCACAGTCGAGCCGAGACGCGTCGACCCACTACGCCGAGCTAGGCGCTGGCGCCTTTCAAGACCAGAGCATAAGCGGGAGCGCGTGTCACGACCAGAGCATCCAAGCAAAGCAGAGATTAGCGCAAGTCAAGTCGTCGGTCACCCCGACCCGTCGGTACAAAAGGTGGGGGCGACCCAACAGCAGCCATCACCTCACAAGATCAACACCAACATCAACATCAACATCAACATCGCCGCCGCCAACGCCGTCGCGGTCGTCATCCACATCGCAAGTGAAGAGTGACAGCGTTGGAGCACGCTCCGCACACTCCACACGCACACAGGGCCATCCAGGCATACGCAACACGACAGCCACGACGACGACAAACGAGAGCTGCGCCAAGAGATGGCACGCATGCATAGCCACACATACACACCACACACACACCACACATAGGAAACACGACACGCCAAGCCGATCACGCGCGACAAACCTGCGCCGCGTCCGTCGACGTCGCATCGGGAGCTGCCGTTGAGTCAGTCGGCGCAGCGCCATCGGCCGCGTCAGTCGTAGTCGCAGTCGCTGGCGGTGCGTTGCCGCCAGTTCCAGTCGCCGCTGCTGCTGCGTACTGCTGATACGCTTCGGCACTCGCCTGCGCAGCCGCACCCGTGACGCCCCACGCTGCGTTCGCTGCGTCAACGCCATAGTACGCAGCGTACTCGTAGTAGCCGTTCCAATACGCATTCGGATCGTTCGGATCCGCGGTCGCTGCAGCTGTCGTTGCTCCAGTCGCAGCTGCGGCGTTCGGGTCCGCGTACTGCTGCTGCTGCTGCTGCTGCTGTTGTTGGTAGTACGCGTCGTACTGACCTGGCACAGCTGCTTGCGCTTGCGCGGCATAGCCGCCATACTGCTGTTGCTGGTGCTGGTCGTAGCCGCCGCCACCACTACCGTACGCTGGCGCACCGTACATCCCGCCGCCACCAGCCGCACCGTACGCACCGCCACCCATACCACCGGCCTGGTAGCCCTGGCTGCCCGCGCCTTGCAACACAATACCGTCGACCTCGTCCTTTGCGCGCTGGAGCATCTCGGGCGGCCCAGTGATCGACACAGTGCGCACTGGCGGGTTCGAGCCCGGGTCCGGGACCGATGGGATCTGAATGCGCACGTAGCACCGGTCCTGGATGCCGTTAATCGTCTCACCGCGCTTGCCAATGATGACGCCGACGCGGTCGTTCGGGACTTGCATGTACATCGTCGTACCGGCAAAGCCCGGGTTCCCGCCGCCGGCACCCATTCCGCCCATGCCACCACCACGCGGCCCACTGTCGTCACTGAGGATCGCATGGATCTCGTTCTTTGCTGCTTCTTTTGCGCCCATTGTGCCGCGGATCGAAATCAGTCGCATGCTCGGCATGTTTGGGTCCGGGGTCTGCGGGATCGTCACGCTCGCGCCCGTGCGCATCTGGATGCTCTTGATCGTCGCCCCGCCTCTTCCAATGATGAGCCCAACGCGTTCGTTCGGGACATGCACCTCGAGTGTCTCGGTCCCATCCGGGTTGATCCCGCCGTAGCGCGCCATGCGATCGTTGTCGTCGCGCTCACGAAAGCCGCCGCTGCCACCAGCAAGGCGTTCGTCAATGAGGTTCTGGATCATTGTCTGCGCGCGCTGCAGTGCGTCCGGCGCGCCCGAGATGTTGACGAGGCGGTGCGGCAGCTGCGGCGCGCCGTCGTCTTCGCGCACGACCTGGATGTGCGCGCCCGACTTGAGTTGGAGGTCGCGGATCGTCTCGCCGCCCCTACCGATGATGTACCCGACAAGGTCGCGCGGCACTTGCATGTCGGTCGCTGCGTCGCGGCTCGGTGGTGGTCCGCCGCCGCCGCCGTAGCTGCTCGCACCGCCACCGTATGCACTGCCGCCACCGTACGCACTGGCACCACCGCCGTAGGCACTGGCACCACCGCCGTAGCTGCTGGAAGGACCGGCGTCGGCGCTCCCACCAGGCGGACCGTACTTGCCACCACCGCCGTAGCTGTTGCTGCTGTCGTTGCCGCCGCCGTAGCTGTTGCCACCGCCGTAGTTGTCGCTCAGCGTCCCATTGAGCTCCGCAACTCTGAGCGCCATTAGCATTGTAACATGTCAGTCGGATTGCAAATGGTACTTCAGAGGTACTTCACAACCACTTTCCACATGTTTATTTGCGCCACACAGTGTATTCAGCCACACGTATACACACGTATACATACGTATACACATCCAAGTATCCACACGTAAATTTTCACGTATTCACACACATCCACACACAGAACGCACTTGCGGAGCTGCTCGTGCTTGAGCTTCATCGCCTGTTGCGGATTGAACAGAATGTCTTCGACGGCGCTCTGCGCTTTCGCAATCGCTTCGTCCGACTCGGCTTCGATCAGGACGTGGAGCTCTTCGCCATTGTCGGCGGCGTCCGACGCCTCTTTCGAACTGCCTTTGCCGCGGATCAAAATGCGCGCGCCCGACTCGTCCTCCATGCGCTTCTGGTTCGACCCACGCGGGCCAATGAGCAGTCCTATGATTAAGCGAGTTCAGTCAGCACGATATGAGTGCCGATTATTCGGATAGAAGAGACGGCTCGTATAAACGGAGACACAGATACACGGACCCATAAAGTTGATATCCGGGTACTTGTCGACCGGGATGTACACTTTCTTGCGCTTCTTCTCGCTGCCATAGGCGCTCGGCGCTGGGCGCGCACCGCCGTCCTCTGCACACAGTCACGATACAAGAGAGAGCGAGAGAATCGTGTGAGTATGAGCAGAGCTGCAGGCGAGTGGGTGTATAGATACAGGTCTCTCTTGTTGACTTCATACGTGCAAATACACTACGAGCACACATCAGTAGCCATTCGTACCGTCGTCCTTCACGGTCGCCGACACACATACGCACACACACACAAGCGAGGAAGGCATACAAGTCGTCAGCACAGCGCTAGACACCATGTGTGCGTGTGCTGCTCGTCTTCCGCCTCGTCTCCCCCTCCAGTCCATTTTGCAGCATGCGAGCTGCGAATGGAGCAGACGAAGGGAACGAACGAGCAGGAGGAGACACGATGACAGGACCAATGACGACCGACAAAACAAACGATTGCAGCAACACGCACCTCCCAGCGGTTCTTGCGCTTGCCGAGTGTGTCCGACGACGCTGCAGGCGGGATCGCAGTTGCGGCCAGTCGCGCAGCGATCGCGCGCGCACGTGCCACGGGGTCGAGCTGTTCGTCGGTCATGTCGCTCAAGTCGTCTGTTTCGTCGCGCTTGCTCGTTGTTGTTGTGCGCTTGTTTGCTTTCTGGTTGGAGAGTGCAGCAGTTGCTTACGAGTTGCCCACTCGATTGCAGTACACTTGATGTTTGTATGATGTAAAATACGTTCGCCAAACTATACTGAATCAAAGCTCACAAAGTCTCAAAGATGCAAATACGGACAAATCCTAGAAGATACAGACCACCAGGTAAAATAGGATAAAACGACCAGGTACATTGCACCAAAACGTTTTATAAAACAAAAGCTGAATATGTTTTTTGTAAATATTAATCAATTAAGCATAATAAGTGAGGTATAAGCTGCATTCAATTCAAAAACTCAAAAACTAACGTTTAATGAAATGTACGATGTATCTGTTCATTTTCATAAGTAAGATTCCATATATTATGATTATGGTGATGCTTCAAGAAACAGTGAAATTAACATAGGATCCCAATGATCCGGATTTTGTAACTTGAAGTGAATTTGGTTCAGGGTGTCAAAACACCTTGCAAAATGGTATACCCTGAGTTTATTTTAACTCGAAATAATTCGATAAACACTTGACAGATCGAGAATTTAATCAATGTTGTATACAAACCACAACGACAGCAAAATGACAACTTTAACGACGCAGGATCGAATGGCAAAGAGCCGCTGCTGCAGGTGTGCAGCAACAGTTAATATGGACAAAACGAGAACTCCTTCAGTTGGCAGTAACACAGCTTGCTCAACCGAAGATGCCGGTCACGCCATCATCCTTACTGTTCTGCGCAAGCATGATCGTCTCCGCATGCTTTCATCAAATTGCTTGCAACGCAAGATGAATCGGTCGCATCTATTTCTCGATAAAAAGGCTGTCGCGGAGGAGTTTGTGGTGGACATTGAGTGCGTAGCACCTGCCATCAAGCGCGAGCAGAATACAATCGCGAGCTGTCGAATTAAGTTTGCTCACCTGGTAGATCATCATCTTGAGGCAGAAAAACAGCATGTATAGATACGATCCATAGGCACTTTAACATATACTGGTACTTAAAGCTACAAATGCTTGCTGGTCGTACGCACTCACTGGAGAGGTCGCGGAGCAACAGTTGTTCCGAGCTAATCGCATGCGACTGCAAGCAGTTACAGCAACGACAGCAACAGGTTGACGCGACCGATCGATGTGAGAGATGCTGATTATGTCGAGAATCGGTACGAACATAATGAGTGAGTTAGGTGAATGAGGTGCGTGTGATTATGTTAGTGAAGTTGGTTGTCGTAATTACGTTATAAACGTTGTTGAGCATCACTATGGAGTCGTTGTGTAGTAGGTTATTACACATGCAGGCCACGTTGACATCGATAATCGCATCGACATGCACCAACATTTGACCCTTTTAAGTGCCACACGTTATTATATGAAATAGGCAGAATGAATTTTTGTAGCAAGAATGATGCAGATCATCCAGAAGAAACGTGAGGGCGTGCGCTGTGCT
>JAADWX010000042.1:0-64585 GCA_023336405.1 Globisporangium echinulatum | reverse complement strand
GTTGCGATGCAATGCAAATACAATGTGATGCATGCGTGGACGGATGAGTGGTCCGTAGCGATCGATTGAGCGTGTGCGCTGCTGTCGTTGCACGAGCGCCACTAGCACGCTCGAGCAACAACGTGTGGTAGCTCGATGCAAAGCGAACAAGCTGCTCGGTTGTCTGCTCTTTCCCAAGCAGCACAATGTGAAAGAGTCATCAGTTGATTTAGACACAAAGCAGGTGGTCTTTGCTCGAGTGCGCAGCAGAACAACAGCAGCATGATCGCTGCCTAGTAGCCACTACGTTCACCACACACCATCCACGCTGCACGAGCAAATCTCGCCTCTATGTTGGGCTCGGCTGCAAGCCAACCAGGCGAGTGCAGCGCGGCGCGAACCAACATGTCGAGCATGGTGCTTGTGGTTGCTGGTTGCTGGCTGGTGCTCCAGTTGCTACACGCCACATCCATTCGCGGCAGCAACAGAGCCGCTGCTGCGAAGAGCTCATCAGTGCAGCGATCGTTGGCAAGAGACGTTGCGCATGAACTTCAGAAATCGGACGATGAAGAGCAAGGTGCGTGTCGCATTGGGTAGCAACGACAGTCTAGGAATCCTTCCATGTGCCACAAGATAAAGTGCGCAGGCTCGTTTCGGCTCATCTCCCATGCACTAGCACGCGAGCTCCCACGCAGGGTTTTGCTATTGTCTGATCTTGCCGCATATTGATGTGAGTATGTGGCGATTCAACTATGCTGCAGCAGCGAAACACGGAGCAACCATCCCTTGAAATTCGATACAACACCTTGGAAATTTGATACGAACTTTGCAAAATCTTGAATAGGCAGCCTTTCGCAATGGTAGCAACAGTAGCAACAACAGCAACAACAGTAGCAACAACAACAACAACAACAACAGCAACAGCAGCTCACATTTGTTGTCTGCCACACGCCAGCGTGCGCACACTTGCCGCGCGCGAGGAGCTCCGATTCACTTTGGATCTGGCCGCGCCGCGCGCACCTCCACCACCACCGCTTCCCACCGCCAGCGCCGCCAGTCGCTCCAAGCATTAAGCACTCGCACACTTCAGCACTCGTGATTACACGATGCTTCGACTGCAGCGCTCCGTGCACGCGCGCGTGCCGCTCTACAAAGCGAGCGGCAGCAAACTGCTCGTGTCGGCGCGCACGAAAGTGGACCGCCGCAACGCCCCCAAGTTCACGACGCCGGCTGTGCTCGAGTTTGAGGACGGGTCACGCTACCACGGGTACTCGTTCGGCGCAAACAAGTCGATGAGCGGCGAAGTCGTGTTCACGACTGGCATGGTCGGGTACCCTGAAGCACTGACGGACCCGTCGTTCAAAGGGCAGATCCTTAACATGACGTTCCCAATGGTCGGGAACTACGGCGTGCCGTGCACCAAGACGCTCGACGAGTACGGGCTGAACAAGTTCATCGAATCCGATCGCATCCACGCAGCCGGTATGATCGTCCAGGACTACTCGGCGCACCACAGCCACTGGAACGCCGCGTCGTCGCTCGCACAGTGGCTCGAGCGCGAAGGCATCCCCGCAATTGCGGGCGTTGACACGCGTGCGATCACGAAGAAGATCCGTGCCAAGGGTGCAATGGCCGGCCGCATCCTCGTCGACGGCACTGACACGCCGGCGTTCATCGACCCAAACGTCTCGAACCTCGCTGCGCAAGTCTCGACAAAGCACGTCCGGACGTTTGGCAAAGGCAATCCGCTCAAAGTGCTCGCGATCGACTGCGGCATCAAGTACAACATCATTCGGTCGCTTGTCGCGCGTGGCGCGGAAGTGAAGCTCGTGCCGTGGAACCACGACATTGCGAGCGAGATCGGCTGGTACGATGGCCTGTTCATCAGTAACGGACCCGGCGACCCAGCGATCATGAAGGAGACGACTGCGCAGCTCGAGCGCGCGCTTGCACTCCAAGGCGACGACGTCAAACCGATCTTTGGCATTTGTTTGGGCAACCAGTTGCTCGGCCGTGCCGCCGGTGCGACGACGTACAAGCTGCCGTTTGGGAACCGCGGGCAGAACCAGCCAGTGAACAACCTCAAGACTGGGCAGTGCTACATCACGGCGCAGAACCACGGGTATGCCCTTGATGGCAAGACGCTCCCGAGTGAGTGGGAAGAGCTCTTTGTGAACGCGAACGACGGCACGAACGAAGGCATCATCCACACGAGCAAGCCGTACTTTACTGCACAGTTCCACCCCGAGCACAAAGGCGGCCCGACCGACACCGAATTCCTCTTTGACGTCTTCCTCGACGCCGTGCGGGCGAAGCAGACGGGTCCGATCACGAGCCTCGTGCAGCGCCCCGAGATCGCGCGGCCACAGGTCAAAAAGGTCCTCGTACTCGGCTCGGGCGGGCTGTCGATCGGCCAGGCCGGCGAGTTTGACTACTCGGGCTCGCAGGCGATCAAGGCGCTCAAGGAGGAAAACATCGAGACGATCTTGATCAACCCGAACATCGCGTCCGTGCAGACCAACATTGACCGGTCGAGCGACGCGCAGGCGAGCAACGTGTACTACTTGCCAGTAAACCCGGACTTTGTCGAGATGGTCATCAAGCGCGAACGCCCGGACGGGATCCTCATCTCGATGGGCGGCCAGACCGCGCTGAACTGCGGCGTCGAGCTCCACAAGCGCGGCATCTTTGAACAGTACGGCGTCCAAGTGCTCGGGACGCAGATCGACGTGATCAACGCAACGGAAGACCGCGATCTGTTCAACCTCAAGCTGCGGGAAATCAACGAGAAGGTTGCGAAGAGCTTTGCCGTCAACACGATCGACGACGCCGTGGCGGCCGCGTACGACATTGGCTTTCCGGTCATGATCCGCTCGGCGTTTGCGCTCGGCGGCCTTGGCTCCGGCATCTGCGAAGACGAGTCGGAGCTCCGAACGATGGCGAAGAAAGCGTTTGCTGGCAGTCCGCAGATCCTCGTCGAGCGGTCGATGAAGGGCTGGAAAGAGGTTGAGTACGAGGTCGTGCGCGACGCGGCGAACAACTGCATCACGGTCTGCAACATGGAGAACTTTGATCCGCTCGGCATCCACACGGGCGACTCGATCGTCATTGCGCCGTCGCAGACACTCAGTAACAGTGAGTACCACATGCTGCGGGAGACCGCGCTCAAGGTTGTGCGGCACCTCGGGATCGTCGGCGAGTGCAACATCCAGTACGCGCTTGATCCACATTCCGAGGACTATTGTATCATCGAAGTGAACGCGCGCCTCTCGCGCTCGAGCGCTCTCGCGTCCAAGGCCACGGGCTACCCGCTCGCGTTCGTTGCGGCCAAGCTCGCGCTCGGGATCAACTTGCCGGAACTCACAAACAGCGTCACGAAGAGTACGACTGCGTGCTTTGAGCCGTCGCTCGACTACTGCGTCGCGAAGATCCCGCGGTGGGACCTCGCCAAGTTTGAGCACGTGAGCACGGAGATCGGGTCGTCGATGAAGAGCGTTGGCGAAGTCATGTCGATTGCCCGGACGTTTGAAGAAGCGATCCAGAAGGCACTCCGCATGGTCGAGCCGTCGATCGAGGGCTTTGAGCCGCGCGCAGCACCGCTCGACCGCGCGGCACTTGTCAAGGCGCTCGCAAAGCCGACGGACCGTCGGATCTACCAGATCGCTCAGGCGTTGCGCGAAGGCGTGCTGTCAATCGATGAGGTCCACGACATCACCAAGATCGACACGTGGTTCCTCAGCCGGCTCCAAGCGATCGCGGACTGCGACGTGAACCTCCAGGGCAAAGCGTTGGACGCCGTAACGCTTACGGACCTGCGTGACGCCAAGCAGCTCGGGTTCTCGGACCGCCAGCTTGCGCGCATGTTTGGCTGCTCGGACGACGACGTGCGTGCGAAACGCAAGAGTCTCGGCCTCGAACCAAGCGTCAAGCAGATCGACACGCTCGCGGCCGAGTACCCCGCGCAGACAAACTACCTGTACATGACGTACAACGGCTCGGAACACGATGTCGAAGCGCAAGCGCCAAACGACGGCGTCGTCGTGCTCGGCAGTGGCGCGTACCGCATCGGTTCGTCCGTTGAGTTTGACTGGTGCGCCGTGAGCTGCATCCGGACGCTCCGGAAGCTCGGGCACCGTGCGGTCATGATTAACTACAACCCCGAGACCGTGAGCACCGACTACGACGAGTGCGACCAGCTCTACTTTGAAGAGCTCTCGAAAGAGCGCGTCATGGACGTGTACGACCGCGAGTCGCCGCGCGGCGTCGTCGTGTCGGTTGGTGGGCAGATCCCAAACAACCTCGCGCTGCCGCTCCACCGCGCCGGTGTCCACGTCCTTGGGACGCACCCATTGATGATCGACAGCGCCGAGGACCGATACAAGTTCTCGAAGCTCATGGACGCTGCTGGTGTGCGGCAGCCTGAGTGGAAAGAGCTCACGAGCATGTCGGACGCGCGGGCGTTCGCTGCGCGTGTCGGATACCCTTGCCTCGTGCGGCCGTCGTACGTCCTGAGTGGCGCCGCGATGAACGTCGTGTACAACGGCGACGACCTCGAGCGCGTCCTTGGCGAAGCCGTCGACGTGTCGCCGGAACACCCGGTCGTGATCACCAAGTTTGTCGAAGGTGCCAAGGAGCTCGAGCTCGACGCGGTTGCAAAAGATGGCGTTGTCATCGCTGCTGCGATCTCGGAGCACGTCGAGAACGCCGGCGTCCACAGCGGCGACGCGACGCTCATCTTGCCGCCAGTCGAAGCGAGTTCGTTCTACCAGAACGAGATCCGCAAGTGCGCCGCCAAAGTCGCAAAGGTGCTCAACATCTCGGGGCCGTTCAACGCGCAGTTCCTCGCGAAAGGTGCGGACGTGAGCATCATCGAGTGCAACTTGCGCGCGTCGCGGTCGTTCCCGTTTGTATCGAAAACGACCGGTGCTGACTTTATCCGGGCCGCAACGAAGGTCATGGTCGGCGAGTCGACTGCTGACGACGACCTCCCCGCGCTCGACGGTCCGACGCGTCCAGTCGGCTTTGTCGGCATCAAGTCGCCCATGTTCTCGTACACGCGTCTCGGTGGCGCGGACCCGCTCCTTGGCGTCGAGATGGCGTCGACTGGCGAAGTTGCGTGCTTTGGTCGGAACCACCACGAAGCGTTCCTCAAAGCGCTCATTTCGTCGAACTTTAAGCTCCCGGAGAAGAACATCCTGCTGTCGATGCAAGACAGTTACAACGACGACTTTGTCCACGCAGCGTACAAGATGCACGAACTCGGGTACAAGCTGTTTACGACCGCGAAGACGCACGCGTTTTTGACCAAGTACGACATTCCGAGCACGAAGCTCGACTTTCCACTCGACGACATGAGCGACACGCACGTGCTGCAGTTCCTCAAAGATGGCAAGATCGACTTGGTCGTGAACCTCCCAAACAGCGCGAGCCAGCAGCTCGAGAACAACTACCTCATTCGGCGCACGGCTGTCGACTTTTCGATCCCACTGCTCACAAACATCAGTCTCGTCAAGCTCTTTGTCGAAGCCATGGCGATCCACAAAGAGAAGCCGATGCTTGGCTTGGATGCCGACCACCTCTACGACTACTACGCGCGCGAACAGCCCACCGACGCGTGGACGAACGAGCACGAGTTCCACTAGGGGACATATATAGTCACAGTCACGTGAGGCAGCTAGTGCGCTTCACCATCATCCACATGCTCGTTGATCCATCCACACACACACACACATGTCCGTCTGCCATTCGACTAAGTCTCTATACGGGTCTGTCGATGTCTAACGTCACGGACATCAGTCATCGGATGCGATAGTATCGGCAGCAGCTATCTGCTGGACCCACTCGTTCAGACCGTGCGCAAACAGCGCCGTGACGTGCGTGTGCGTCGCCGCTGTGTCCATCTGCAGCAGTGCGCGCTCCTCGGCGGTCACTGCAGCGCCTTTGCGGCGACCGTCTGCGCCTGCAGCGGTCAGCGCCATGTACGCGTCCGTAAACTGCGCAGCGAGCTCGGCGTCGCGCAGCAGCTGCTGCTGCACAAATCGCCAGCGCGTGAACGCCGCGACGACGTACGCGTCAGCGACATCGAACGCTGCGTCCGAGAAGCCGCCATTGCGTGTGCGCGCAAATAGCGTCGCAGTGGCGGCGTCGTTGCTGTTGATGAATGCATCTGTTACAAAGAGCTGTGGCTGCTGCTGCTGGACGAACGCCATAACCTGCTCTTTGATGTCCGACTCGCCTGCATTGGTGCGTTGTTTACCTGTTGTCGTCGTCGCTGTTGTTGCTCCTGTGTCAACAACACTCGACGTCTTCGTCGTCTTCGCTTTCTTGCTCGCAGCGATGCCAAAGAACCCGCGCGCTGCACTCGGGTGGGTGTGCATCGGCTGCACGTCGCCGCCAAAGCGCTGCCAGCACGCGTACGATACGATGCCGTTGAGCTGTGCGAGCTGGAAGATGCCCTTGTTGTGGAACTTGCCAAAGCGGTACATGCGCATAAAGTCCTCAATGCCGACGACCCACGTCGCACCAGCATCACCATTGCTCTGCGCACCAGCGGCTTTGACGCGGCAGTGCACGTCTGCGAGTGCAGCGTCGATCTCGCGCGCAATACCGAGCACGTCCGAGCTCGCAAGGTGCGCTGTCGGGATGTGCCCCCACTCACACACACGCCCGCGCGCCGAGAGCACAGCGTAGCCCGTGCTGTTCGTGTTGATGTCGAGCCCGAGCACGCGCAGTGGTGGCGCATCGCGGACGAGCGTCTGCGCACGCTGTGCGACGTCACTTGCATGCAGCGCTGCGAGCACGCGCTTGGTGTTGCGCCGCAGCGCCGCTTTCACTGGCGCCTTCTTGGCCATATGTGAGCACTCAAGTGACCGATCACTTGTGCATGCAAATCAACGCATACAAATAAATCTGCTAGCACAATTCGCAAATATAGACAGGTTTCATTCGAGACACCTGTAAAAGTAGAAAAAATACAATGTGTATGTTGCCTATTAGGACAAGCATACTTCATATTGTTCAAAATAGTCAGGTTTTTGCAACACCTTGTGATGCAACCAACCAGTGTATTTTGCAGTCAAACGTTGATTTTTGCACGAAAAATACAAATGCTACCTATTTTCAACGCAATTGCTAGCAATGATATATCTCACTGATCATGAAAATGTGTTTTACCTTGTGCATCAAAATCTGATAAATCCAGAATCAGGCAACATCGGACAAAATTACACAACATCGGATAAAATTGGATATATCCTCACAGTGACCAATTTTGACAGTTCGGAGCTGCTCGTTCGTGCCCTTCGTGTGGCTCTATCTGCGAGCGTATCGCAACAAACGAGCGTCTCTCTGTGCAAGTGTGCAAAATGTGCGATGCCTACCGCTTCGACTTGGTCTTCCGCCGCGCCGACGTAGCCGTAGTCGCTGACGTCGACGACGTTGCATTCGTTGCTGCTGCACTCGTCTCGCGCGGCCGCGCTTCGATCTGCACCGTGCCGCTCTGGATGTCGTCTTTGTAGATCGAGTTTGCCACTTTGCTCTGCGTGTCGAGGTAAAACATCAGGTCGCGCACTTGGCCTTCGAGGTCCGCGACGCGCAGCGCCGTGTCGCGCTCCCTGCGGATGTTCTCGTCTTCAAGTGCGCGCACGCGCTCTTTCCACTGCTTCTGATTCTCAATCAGCGACTTGTTGAGTTCGCTATTCATTTGTTACAACAGACAGATCACAAAAACATATATGTCATACATCAGTTTGGCCCAATCGTTCAGTTCAGAGCACAACAAGTATATACATAGTATACACACCGCACAAACGTGAGCTCTTCTTCGAGCTTCGTTGCCTTGAGCGCAAGCGTCTCGTTCGCTTTCTTCAGCTGCTTCTTGTCACTCTCGAGTGCAGTTGTGAGCTGCTGCGCGTCGCTCTCGCTCGCACTTGCGAGCCGGCGCTCGTAAAACAATCGCTGCTCTTCCAGCTGACTATACGTTGTGCACAAACACAAACGTATACATATACCCGGATACCCCAAGAGAGCATGCGCGTCAGCTGACTATACAACCTATCAGTCTGTATAGTGTATGCCAACACAAACACACCGCACCTCTTGAGCAAAAAGTTGTACTCGACCGCGAGCTTCTCGAGCTTCAGGTGCTCGCTCTCCTCGTACTCGGCAGCTGTCGGCGGCGGGATCTGCGACCGCTCGCCGCTCACGGCGCTTGGGTTTGGAAACTCGACAAACTTGCCGTCCTGTTTGTTCAGAATCAGCCGATGCACGTAGCTGTTTGAATACGTATATAAACATATAAACGTATACGAGCGATCCAGAATCGCGTTGTTAGGTATACACATACCCGCCAGTTTGGATATGTAGACTATACACAGCTCAACCGCACCCGTCGCCAGCGTAGTCCCACACGCGCTGCGTCTCGAGCTCGAGCGAGTACGTATGGAGCGTCTCGTGGTAGTGCGACTTGGCGTGCTCGCCCGAGTAGCGACCGCAACCGACGTGGCCGCAGATCAAGCAGATCCAGAGGTGCTCGGTCGTGTCGCACACCTGTCAACGTATACCGACTGACTAGTCAGCAACTCCTAATGATAGCCCAACATATAGCATACAGACAAACGCACCTCGCAGGCCGAGACAATGTCGCCGTGGCTGTAGCGACACACGGGACAGCTCGAGCCCTCCCAGCGAAAGAGGCAGTCGCAGTGGAACGTGTGGTTGCACAGCGTCGTGAGGATCCCACTCGCCGACGCGTCGAGGCGGTCGAGACACACTGCACACGTTGGGATCTCAGTCATGCCCGGCGGCGGCGGCAATGGCACGGCTGACGGCACTGTCATTACGCTGTCGGTACTGCTGCTGGTACTGCTGGCAGTGTCGACGACGGCGTCAAACTCGATGCTCCGTACAAACACGATCTTGCAGCGCTCTTGCTCGATCGAGTTAAAATACGTGCCGTTGTGGGCCTATTATAGTATAGATGGACGTATATGCGTGACTGTTAAATGTTGCATTGAACATATACATATACACATACACGCTGCATAGATTTATATGTACAAACAGATATATACAAAACACACACGCACACGTACGTACGAGGAAGAACTGGTCGGCGCGGTCTTGACTTGCAAACTGGAGCAGCGCCATGCAGTTGCTCCGGTCCGGGTCCTGCAGTACGCGCACCGACGCAATGTCGTCGCGAAAGCCTGCGAGGAACTCGAGTAGCTCGACTGGCGACATGTGCGATGGTACGGTCACAATGCACAGCAGCGTGTTGCGCTCTGGTGGCAGCGGCTGGAACGCACCAGCGAGCGCTGCGAGCGGACTTGCGCTGCTGCGCGTGTACGGCTGGTCGGGGCGGTAGAACCGCAGCTTGCCGGTCGTCACGCGCACGTGCGGGTTGCCCGTGACGAAGCTGCTCGTGTCGCTGCTGTGCTTCTCCTCTTCGCCGTCGTCGGCCTTTGCGTCGCCGTGTGTCAGTCGCAGCGCATCGACCTGCGCCTGTAGCGCGTACGTGTTGTGTGCGCTGCACTTCAAGTCGCCAGTACAGTCATCATCGTCGCAGACTTTTGCTTCCTGAGCTGTCAACGCGGCTGTAGACGCACGAGCGCTGCTATCGCCGCCATCGCCATTGTCGACGACGACATGCGGTTGCACTCGGATCTGGAACATGCTGGTCGAGAAATGACGTTTTCAGCATGTTGATTGAACAAATGTCAAAATAGCAGCAATTTGAGCTAAGACTAGATTCAAACTTTGGAGCATATTTGTAGCTGATAAAATGATTTTCGACTTTGACTGCACGAAGGAGTGTCACAATTAGAATCACACTTTCTGTACTGCACTTTGACTGTAGTTACACTTTGAGTTCGATGGACGGTTTCGAAATGGGTGTCAAATTGCTGATCGCGACAGACATCAATCGGTATTGAGTACTGGATGCACTAGAACCTGCCTGCTAGTGTTTGTTACCTGTGTAGTCTTGCGTCACGCATGCGACGCGCATGCATGCCTACGTGTGTGCCTACGTGTGTGATGTCGTTGGCAAATGTCCAATCTGACACTGCAAACCATGCAACTGGATTGGAAAGTGGGTGGAAACGAGGCAGTGCTATAACGGAAATGGTTCTCGCTGACTCTTTTGCTGATTTGCAGCTCTCTGTGTGCACATGTGATAGCAAACATATCGCACAGCTGTGATTCATGTCCAATCGGTGTGTACCACACTCACATTAGTGGAGGCTTGAGGTTGTCTACTTGCAGACCAAGCCCTCCAGGCATTCGAGCTTCTTCCAACAGCAGGTAGAAGCAAAGCAGGACGCAGCGAGCAAGCGACTTGGCGGTCCAACGACGACAACGCGACCTCGGCGCTCTCTCTCTCTCGTCTTATCACTCTCCGCCTTCCCTCGTGAGCCCGCGCACACACACACAGCAGGCGGCACCACACTCACTTCCTTCTCCGTCGACCTCCTGCAGCACCGAGACGTTAGCGCCAACAGGTAGACAGCGACTATAGCTGCTGCTCTCTCTCTCTCTCGCATACGTTGCCAAGCATGCGCACATCTGCAGCGCGGCTCTTGGCGCTCGCGGCTGCGGTCGTGAGCGCTACTGCCGTGCTCGAGCAGCTCCCAACGGCGCTTGGCACGCACATGGCGGCGACGACAACGTGTCCGCTGTACGTGCAGTCGCGCGTGTCGTCGACGCTCACGAACCCGATCAAAGAGGTCGTGAAGAAGTCGCCGAGCAAGAAGAAGAACAGCGGTGGCAGCTCGGACTCGTCATCCGACAACGACCCAACCGTTGGCTCGAAGGACGACACAGGCAAGGGCAAAAACAACGGCAAGGGCACCAACAACAGCAACGGCTCGGGCTCGGGCGACAGTCCGCCGGACGCTGGCACGACGCCCAAGCCAACGACGAAAGCGCCAACAACCGGCTCGACGACACCGACACCGACAACCAAGACGCCGGCGGACACGACAACGACGACGCCGACACCGACGACAAAAGCGCCAATCACGACGGTTACGACCGCGCCGCCAGCGACCGACGGCTCGATCGGTGGCGCTGGCGGCGTTGCTGGCCGCACGCCAACACCAACGACGAAAGCGCCAGCGTCGCGGCGGTTTCTCCAGGCTGTCGACGCGGGCGCAACGACACCGGCACCATCGCCGACTGCAACGACGCAAGCGCCGTCGACTGGCGGCGCAACAACGCCAACACCAACGACCAAGACGCCGTCAGGTACTACCCCTACGTCAGGCTCAAACTCGACAGCGACGACGCCATCGCCATCGACGAACGGGACATCGACGACTACGAACAGCACGGGCCTGACAGCTGACGATGCGTTCACGTGCGACGAGACGTTCTACAATCAGTGGGCGACGCTCGGGATCACGTGCGGTGGCCAGCAACTCGACGTTGGAGCCGCTGTTGCAGCCAGCAGCTGTGCGATCTACAGCGGCGCAGTCGGCGCGATCACCGGCTCGACGTGCGTCTCGATCTGTTCGTTCCCGGCCTGCGACAACAACCAATGGCGCTACGGCGCAACGAACGGTCTTGCGTCGAGCGTCTACGCGACACATACACTCGACGCGTTCATGTCGCCGACAATGAAGACGCGGCTCGTCGAGCGTTCGAGCACGAGCTCCGAGTTTCTATCCAACGCAACGATGAACGCAACGCAGCAGTGCTCGTATGCATCCGAGAGCTCATTTGCGACCTGTGCGTGCTCGGCGCTGCTCGTGAACGCGACGTCGGACGCCGAGAAGAAGCTCGAGCGCGAGGCTGATCAGGCAATGGGCGTGATCCCAAAAGACGATACAACCGTTGCTGGTAATGTCTTGGGGCCCACGTCGTCGAGCATTGCCGGTGTCACGGTCGTCATGAGCACGATCGCAGCAGTTGCTGGGAGTGTCGTGAGTGGCGCCGGTGCTGCTGGCGCAACGGTCGCAGCTGCTGGCGCAAATGTCGCAGTCGTCACGGTCGAGATCTGCCAGTTTGCTGTCTTTATCAACCAGCTCGAGCTCGACGGCAAATCGGCCGCACTGGCTCTCTTTGGCAAACAGATGGCGCCGTCGGCGTTTACGTTTCTGCCGTTTGGCAAGATGGCAAACACGTCAGACGAGACGACAACAACGTCGCTGGCTCGGCGGCTCGCAGTGTTGACAGCCACCCATCGCCGCTTAGCGGACGGCGGTGACCTGACAAACCCGGACTCGGGCATTGCCAAGTATGCGCGGACGCTCGGGATCCGTGAAGACATGCTGTTTGTCGTCACGCTCGCGGGTGTGATCGTCGTCATGGGCGGCGTGCTCGCACTGTTTGTCGTTGCGTACGGCGCGTCGGGCCTGTTTATGGACCGCAGTACGTTCATGACCAAATTTTTCGACAAGCTCATTGGTTTAGAGCTGTTGATTTTGATCTTATCTCAGTACACGATCGGTGTCACGGGGACGTACCAGATCTATCACTCGGTCAAGCTCCACGAAGCAACGGACCCCAAGTGCATTCTTGCTGCGCTGTCGCTATTGTTCCTAGCGATCGGGATCATCGTGTACGGCTTTTACATTATCCACAAGCACGAAGCCGAGCTCCAAGACGTTGGGACCGTTGCGCACCTCAAGAAGCCCGTGAACATGCGCTACGGCCCGCTCTACGACGAGTACAAGTTCAAGAACCGGTTCTTCTTTGCGCCAAAGATGATGTTGGCACTCGTCACTGGCTGTGCAACTGGCTACGTTGGCACGAAAGCCGTGTACCAAGTGAGCGTCATCCTCGCGTGTCACGTGCTGTTCTTCTTTTACCTCGAGATCCAGTCGCCGCACCACTCGCGGTTCGTCCAGACGACAACGTCGTTCGTGACGATCATGAAGATTGCGGTCTTGGTCCTCACGTTTTTCCTCATCAGTGCGTCGTCGGCCGATGGCTTCCCGTCCGAGCTCCAGAACGGCATTTCGCTTGCAATTGTCGGACTGAATCTGTTTGTCCTGTTTTTGCTCATGGTCCGCTCGTTGTATACGTTTTGGAAAAAGTACCAACTGCAGCGCGATGCAAAGTTCGACGAAGACGACGAGCAGACGGCGCAGGATTACTTTAAAGACGAGACGCCGCAGCAAAAAGAGCGGGCGACAGCGAGTCATGGGAGTACCAACCAGATGCCAACACCTTTGACCATGCCACAACAGCAGACGCAACAACAACAACAGCAGCGCAGTCCATATGTGAACAATGCAAACGAGTACACGATCGACGACGACCCGTCGTTTGGCGGCGACGAGATCCGCTTGCGCTCGGGCACGCACATGCAAGAGAGTGCGCGCAGCAGCTATGACGCGCGGTCGTACGATGCGAACAGGCGCACGGCGACGAACCACTACATGGCTGACGAACGTGCGGGCTACAACCAGCGCCGCAACGACGTCATCGAGTTGTAGATTGATTGTCGCGCGTGTCGAGAATGTGCATACGTACATTTGTACTTACACGAACAACAATGATGTCCACATGTGCTTTCTATTGGTTTAGTAGCAAGTCATATTTGTTTGTTGTTCATCTGTCGCTTTCTATGTGAACAACATACTCAGCAACAACAACGACATCCACATGTGTATTGTTTTGTTTATTGCAGTTCTATTTGTTTATTGCTGGTCATCTCAAGATAACATACACCAATGATGTCCACATGTGCATATCAATATTTACAGCAAGTGACATTTGATTTTTATCATATGTTGCTACAAATGGCAACGGTGTGACTGTGATGACTCTCAATCCACGTGTGACAGTTGAGCCGATCTGGGTGCAACTTGGTCGTCACTATTGCTTCTGCAAGTCACACACACACACACACACACACACAGTCACGGAGCCACAGAGCATGGCGACCGAGCGTACGTCGCTGCTCACGCAGGGACTCGCGCCGCTTGCGGAGCACTCGGCCAAGCTCCGCGACCTGCTCGAGCGGCTCTATGCGCTCGACGACGAGCTCCAAGCTGCACACGAGTGCGCGCGGCGCGACGACGAGTTTGGCGAACAGGTCGTGACGCACTACAAGCGCTTTCTCGCATTGCGGCAGATCACGATCGACGAGCTCGAGCGGCAGCGCATTGCTGTGCCATGGCAAATGCGCATGCGCATCGACGAGCTCGAGCTCACGGTACGTTTGTGTGTCGATGTGTGTATGCGTATGAGGCAGCAACGCAACAGCTCATGCGAGTGTGTATGTGCGAGCAGCTCCGCCAGCGCGACGAGAAGCAGAACGGGGAATCCGAAGCAGTCGCACGCGCAGCGAGCAACGGTACGGACAGCAATGCAGCGAAGCAGGCCGCCACGCTACAGACCGACGCTGTCCCGCCTGCATCTGCGCGCGAGCGCCGCATCGTGACGCTGCTCGTGCCGTCGCTTGTCGTGCTCGTGCTCGCGCTGCTGTGGTACCAGTGGTTCTCTTCAGCGGCAGGGAGCGTGGTAGGTACTTAAAGAGGCGTGTGGAGAGGCATGTAGACCAGCCCACATTCGAGCATACATGTGCACGAAGGACGCATGCACAGAGCGAGATGCAGCATTAGCTGTGTGAGCGCATGATGAACAGCGAGATGTTGAATGTTGTGTCCTGCTACGAGAGAATTGAGCAGCTGGAATGGCTCGGAGCTTTCTCATTGTCTACCTCTATATTTTGCTTCATTAATAGGATCATTAAAGAGGTAGGACTGTAAAGAGGGTTTTGCTGCTCGATTTTGCCAATCAAAATGACAATTGCTTGGCAACGCACAACGACTGCGACGCTGCGTCTGCTGCTGCTCGGTTACCGACCACGCTGTGCGTGGACAGCTCGACAACGGCGGCAGTGCAGTCTCGGTCCAGCCACGTTCATTTGTCGCGACCACCACTACAGCACCACTTCGATGACGCTGTCATCGCCACCCGCGCGTAACGCGGACGAGCGCGTCGGCGACCTCACGAACCTCGGGCTCTTTGAACGCAAGCTCAACGGCGCGCCGCACCGCGTGCTCATTGTCGGCGATGGCAACTTCTCGTTCTCGCGCGCGTTCCTGCGCAGCAACGCAGATGCGATCGCACACGACGACTTCGCCGTCATAGCGACGTCGCTCGACACGCTTGACGAGCTGCAGCAGATGTATCCGAACTCGGGCGACATCCTGCGTGAGCTCCACGATGGCGGCGTGCGTGTCGTCCATGGCGTGAACGCGACCAAACTGCAGCACCACGCAGCACAGCTGCATGCCGACGACTCGGCCAGTCAGTCGCGACTGCTGCGCTTTGACCGCATCGTGTTCAACTTCCCGCACTACGCTGAAGGCGGCAGCAAGCGCAACAAGATCCATCGCCATCGGCAGCTCTTGCGCGACTTCTTTGCAAGCGCTTGCGACGTGCTCGCACCTACAGGTCTCGTTTGGGTCACGCTCTGCGCTGGTCAGGGCGGCACGCCGCTCGACACGAAGCCGCGCGCATGGGGCGACACGTGGCAAGTCGCGCATTGCGCCGCTGCTGCTGGTCTCGTCGCGCGTAGCGTGCACTTGTGCCCGGTCGACGCGCTTGCTGCGCTCGGGTACTACGCAGTCGGCTACAAGCTCCGCGAACAGGCGTTCTATACACCATCAAGCGTCTCGCATGTGTTTGTGCGCGAAGACGCGCTTGGCGATCGTCGCGCGCCGTTTGCACTCGAGTGGACGCGTGGCCTCAGCGTCTGGACGCGTCCAGGCTTCAGCGACGCCAAGGTGATGGCTATAGTACGCGCGTGCTTCCCGCTACCGATTGGTTTGGACCTCCAACAGACCGATTTGTACACGTGTCACAAGACGCAGCGCACGTCCGTGACGTATACGCTCCGCATCAGCTGCGACCGCACGGCGCTGAGCAAGGACCGCGTGAACGCGTATACACTCGAGGCGCTCGCGCAGATCGAGCGCTCGGACTTTGCAGCGTCGCGCGCGACGTAGTACGCGGCGTGAGGATGCACGGACGAATAGATACATGTTTCGCCATATGCATATGCATATAGAGTTGTCGTCGGTCGTTTGTATATGCATTATCACACAAAGATGTCACTGTAGCCACCTGCGATGGTATCTAAATGCATATGCATATGGAAACGATGACATGTGGACAACATACATACATTCATTCATTCGGGACAACATGGACCAGCGCGCACGAGCAGCAGCGCTCACGAGCCGGCGAGACCAGTGTAGAGCAGCAGGTTCGCGACGTTCCCGACGACGTGCACGCCGCAGTGCCACGCCGAGGACACGTCCTGGTTTGGCGCTTCACGAGCGCGCACGTAGCAGTACGCGGTCTTGGCGACAAAGAGCAAGTAGAAGAGCTGGTACATACGCTGCGCGACGAACGCGCTGCAGTAGACGTGGTACAGAATGCCGACAAACACGGCGGCCATGTCGACTGTGCGTCGCCAGCCCACGACCGGGTCGCGCCAGTAGTTGAGCGACGTGAGCAGCACGAGCAGTGCGATCGCCGCGCAGTACCAGAGCTCGTGTCGCGCCGCGAACGAGACCGAGAAGCACGTCGTGAACGACGAGCGGAACAGCCGCGCGGCGTACTGCGGTGGCAGCACGGCCTGCGTGCTCGATGGGCCATGCAGCTTCTTTGCTGGTAGTGTTGCCATTGTGTCGTTGTGTATGGTTGTGTCTTGTGCTTGTTTCGTGCTGGTTGGCTGTGTGTGCAGGTGAGACGGTTTCGTACTGGCTGACTTGCGTGGGTGCGTGTCACCCACGATCCAATATGATCGATTGCTCAGTGACGATGGCGCGCAGCTGCGTGCGTACTAGTGCTTCAGACGCCTGTTGCTGTCTGCGTGTGCGTGCGTGTGCGTGCGTGTGCATTGGTTACGACTGCTGCAGTGTGACACCACTCGTTCATCAATCCAACACGCGTGATCCACTGCCACCACCTGCTCACGCTCACCAGCAAACGGCGCAATGACGAACCGACGTGACATTCAGAATACAGTCCAAATGCTATTCCAAGCAACAGCTACAATTCAGTATGAACACGGTAGAATCCTATTTTGCACGTTCCACTCGCCAGCAGCTCATACAACAGTCGACAGTCGTCCTCCCCGTCATTTAGAGCACGCAGCTGCTGCCGCCTGTGTCGGCGAACTCTCGGGCGCGTCCGCATCTTTCACCGGCGATCCACCGCCACCACTACTCGGCGATCCACCGCCACCACTACTCGGCGACCCTCGCAAATTCACGACGTACTCCTCTTCAATGCGCTTGAGCACAATGTCGTGGAGCAGATCGAGCGTCTCGTGGAACGAGTGGACGTTGATCGCGATCTCGAGAAACGGCGTCACGTCCGCTTCAGATGCATGTTTACACAAATACTCCTGGACATGCTGGAGGTTTGCTGATCCGACACGCTGGGCCGCAGCTGTGCGGTACCGCGGGTCCGGACTGTTGCGCATGAATTCGCGATGGTTTGGACCGTCGAGTGTCAGCAGAAACGGCACGACAATGCCTGAAAACGTACTGGTACCAGCTGCTGCAGTGCGCGCCTGCACGGCAACTTCGCGCTGGTACAGACGCGGATCAATGTGAAAGCCCTCGATAATGAGCGACTTGCCCTCTTTGAGGCACTTGTCAATGTCCGACGTCACGCCTTTGCGCACGACGGCGCAGTCGCTCGCATATTCGTGCAGCAATGCGTCGGTCGAGGCAAACTCGTCGCTGTAGTACAGCGTCTCCGTGCGGCTGTATGTACAAATGTGTATGATATGAGTGGCAGTTTGTCACCTGATACTGATACGCAGACCAAGCAGGTAGGATACGAAATACAACATACAATTGATACCATATAGTACAATATATACCAACAAACAACATGCAATTGATACCACAATGCAATCGATACCAAATACAATTGGTATCAAACACTCGACATACCCTGAAAAGTTGCACATGAGCTCAAAGATCAAGTCGGTCTGCAGCACGCTCGAGAGGTTCAGACGGTCCGCAAGCTGTATGTCCGCACATATGCACATGCACACGTGAAGTGTCAGCGCATCGCATTTGAGACTCACATACGCAGCTCTCAGTCGCTCGCACCTTGGTCGCAAGCGTCGACTTGCCAGTGCACGACGTGCCTGCGAGGATGATGAGCAGCGGCACGCGGTTGCGGTGGAAGCTATAGGTGAACAACAGCAGCACTACGTCAGTTCATCGTCTATATGCATATCCATAGTTGCCAAGCCATCGCACACACCTCGCCATCATGCGGTAGCGCGAGATGTGCGCTTCGCCGTAGCCAAAGACGAGCATCGTCTTGTAGAGAAAGTCCTCGAACTGTTCCTGCACAATGTCCGTCAGCCCCAAATCCACGAGCGTCTGGTAGCGTGTAGAAGTATCAGTATCAGTATACGATTCAAGCGTGTACAGGCAGGACTAGCAACTAAGTATCAAGCGGCGCGACGCACGCGCTTGAGGTCGAGCGAGATCTGCACTGCGTCCTTCGAGTTGATCTGTGTGCGTGTTATATACATATCGACGCCGACGTCAGTCAGTCAGTGCTACGTATCTGCATCGGTCTGCGTGACGCTACACACATACTATATACACGATAGGAGCGAACGCTCGACGCACCTTGGTGCTCACGAGCGCGCGACAGACCAAGTAGCGCGATAGGACGTAAAAATGGTCGCCGACCCACACGCGCACTTTGACAAAGTCGTATTTCGACTGGTTGCGCTTCACGACGACGTCGGTGCCGCCCTCAGGGAAGCGCGCAGGTGCCGGCGGTGGGAGGCCGAGCGTCACGCCTGTGTTGGCGCTGTTCGTGCCGCTTGCAGCGCTCGCAATCGCAGCGACCGCTGCTGCAGAGGCACCTGCAAGTGTAGCGCTGCTGCTGCGTGGTGGCTTCGTGTCCATCGTACGTGTGTATGCAGGGGAGAGAGGCTTGCTTCTTGAGAGGCAAGTGGAGCAATCGACGACTGCAGCGACAATGATCGAGGTCGCTTGGAGTTTGGTCTTGAAGCAGGTCGTAAGATGCAAGACAATAGCGGCTGCTCGACTCGACTGGTCGATATATCTTGATTAAAGTATGCATTGCTGGGCATTCGCGTTTCCTGCATGCGGAAATGGGCGACATGAGGTACAACACTCTCACTTGATCTTGATCTACGTATAGCATACATTATCCAAGCTACTCAGAATGCATGTGGTTCACACGACACGATCTGCTGGCTCCACGCAACTGGCGCTCAGTATGCTCAGTAAGGCAGTAGCGACTGTTCCGCTGGCCTCTGCGCCAACGAGCCAAAAGCAGCAAAGCCAAGAAGCAAGCGAGCACACACACCGCCCTCCACGCCGCTACGAGCACCGACAACGCCAACAACAGCTATGAGCGACACGGAACAGAGCAAGAAACGCAAGCTCGAAGAGATCGCGGCCGCCGCGACACCGAGCGAGTCGACCCCTGCTGCTTCGACAACGAGCGAGAGCGCAAACGTCGGCGAGAGCGACAACAGCATCATTGCGCTGCAGCTCGCAAAAGACAAGCAGCGGATCCTCAAGCTGCTCGAGCCGTTCTCGCGCGAACAGCTCATCGCGATACTCGCAAGCGCGTACGTACCTCCTCTGTCTGTTTGCTATAAGCATGCGGCTTGTGTTGCGTGTGAGTGTAGTGGCGAGGCGGTGGCTGGCGTGTTTTGCTGTCTTGCCTGCTGGACGTGTGCCATGTGAGGTGTTGATCGTCGCTGTGCTCTGTCATCGGATGCTTGTTCTTCTGTCTACGTCTGCGTCTATGCCATGCTGTCGTCTCTGTACGCTTCGCCTCGCCTCGCCCCGTGTGCGTCTGGCTTCGCTTCCCGTGTCGTCTGCCTACTGCGCATGCCGTCCGTCTGCCTGCTGTATACAACACACACACACACCGAATACCCACACAGCGCGTCTCAGTTCGCGTCGATCGCGGATGAAATCAAGGCCGTTGCAAGCACCGACGTCGCGCATCGCAAGATCTTTGTGCGCGGCCTCGCGTGGGAGACGACGAGCGAGTCGCTCAAGAGCGCATTTAGCAGCTTTGGGCTCGTCGAAGAAGCCGCTGTGATCTACGACAAAGTCACGACCAAGTCGAAAGGCTACGGCTTTGTCACGTTCACCGACATGGACGCAGCGACAGCGGCCGTTGAGCAGCAGACCGTCGACATTGATGTACGTGGTGTAGGTGATTTTGGTTACGGGTTACGGGTTACTCACACGTATATATGTGTGTAATATATCGACAGGGCCGCCGCGCTGCGTGTAACCTCGCAGCGCTACGGGCTACTGCCGACGAACACCACGGCGCAGTCGCTCACCGTCCGATCGGCGCACCAGCTGCTGCGAACCCGCACGCAATGTACGCGCCAGCAGCTGCCACCCAAATGTACGGACAGGCGCCACAGCATACACACATAGCGCCCAGCAGCAGCAGCTACTCGGACGAGTCGGAGCGCAAGTTGTTTGTGCGCGGCCTGTCGTGGAACACAACGGACGACCTGTTCTACGCCGAGTTTAGCAAGTTTGGCGAACTCGAGGAAGCGATGATCGCGCGCGACCGCGCAACTGGCAAGTCCAAGGGCTTTGGTTTCATCACGTTCCGCCACAAAGCGTCGGCCGACCTCGCGCTCCAGCAGCCGCAGAAGATCATCGATGTACGTTTGCATAACTCGTGGATCGTATTCGTCGACACTGACTCGGATGCCGATTTGTATCTGAGATTGCCGATGTTTGCTCACTTTGCTCACTTTGCTATTGTTGATTGTTGATGGGGACTGGGATAACCTACTATAGGGTCGAACAACAACGTGCAACCTTGCGTCGCAGGGCGGTGCGCGCGCAGGCGGCAACAACGCAATGGGCGGCTACGGCAGCATGGCGCCAGTCATGCCAGCTGCGGTCCAGTCGTACGCGATGCCAATGTACGCTGCAATGCCGGGGCAGTACGCGCCGCCGCAGATGCAGCAGCAGCAGCAGCAGCAGGCGCCCGTGCAGTACGGCGCGTACCCCGGCATGGCGCCCGCAGATCCGTACCAGAGCTACGGGGCCGTTGCGCCACAGTACTACGCGCCACCAGGCCAGCAGCCGCCACCGCGCAGCTAGAGAGCCAGTGAGCGAGCGAGCAGGCGACATCGATAGTGCTATTGGGTAATGCGCTTCCATCCTTATTGAAAGCGCTTTTCGACCATTATATGGCAGTAGTAACAATTCGGATTCTCATCGTTTGTATGGTCGATTGTATAGACGACAAGGAATTGTCGTTCAATACCCTTCGGATCTGTATCCACTGTCGTAATAGCTCCTACTTGTCTGCGATCGCGCGGCGATAGACTTTGGCGAGCGCGCACGTCGTTTCGTCGCACAGATCGAGCTTGTCGGTGTTGCTGAGCTGTTGAGAGCAACGGAGCAAATATCAGTCCACGTCCTGGTAAAGGACATCTACATACACACACTGTCAATCATCATACCTTGTCAAAGAACAGGAGTCCGGCGTAGCGCTCGATCGTCTCGACCGGCGTGACAAAGTCTACGAGTGGCCGTGTGTCGCCAATTGCGCGGTTCGGCAGCACGAAGCCAGCAGTTGCGAACACACCAGACCGTGTTTGGACAAGCACGACTTTGAAAAAGTGCGTCGGTACAGCAACAGCGTCTGGTGGCGTGCCGACGACGTCGTACTTGACGTGGAACGCGCCAGTCTTTTTGTTTTGCTGTGTCGTGCAGTCAGTCGGTCAGTATGGGTATCAGCAAATCTAGAGGTTTTCAGATGTCTGTCGAAGTAGCAGAGTTCTAGAGGTCTTTCCAATAAACCTCATATAGTGACACGTGACGTCTACACATTGTACGTACTGTCGGCAGAAAGAGCGGGCCTGTGACGACGTACACGGCGTCGAAGCGCTTTGCGAGGTGGCGCACAAAGCCCTCGACGCGCGACCAGTAGCCGCGATTGAAGCCTGCGCCAACTTGCGGCGAGATGTTGGTCATGAGGAAGCTCTCGTCCATTGCGTGCTGCGAGCGCGTCATGTCGCCTATTGTAGGTGTTTGTATCGTGTGGACCACGTCAGTTCACTGTTTGACATAAAATGCACACACAAACGTACGTGCTGGTGCGAGGTGGCCCTTGTCGTAGCCGCTCTGGAGGAACACGTTCGGGTGCACGCGGAACGGCGCAGGCATCGCGAGGTCGACTGCAAAGCTCGACTTGGCGCGATCGACTGCTGACGCGTCGTCGTTGTCGCGTGTCGAACGTAGCGAGTCGCGCGTGATGTGCTCGAGCACCCACGACGCATTGCGCGTTCTAGATGCAAACAGGACTCGCTGCGCTAAGTAATGCGGAAAGCAGCCATACGACAGACGATAAACAGATGCATTGACGTATGAGAAGCGTACCTGTAGTCGTACGACACGACGTATCCGTCGCGCACCTGCACATTTGCACTCGATGGCAAGCCGTAGCGCAGCGCTTCGTGCTGCAGCTCATTGCTGTCGTATCGTACAGGAGGCTGTTTGCGAGCATGCTCGCCGTCCGGACCCGATGCTCCGTCGCTCTTGCCGAGCGCGATCAGCACACTCACGGATCCGATGCTGATGCCGAGCGCGACGCCTGCGAGTGTCGAGCTGCCCAGATCGCAGCATCACGTAGCTACTCATTACGTTGCATGCATCCGATGTACCGACGAAAAATGACACAGTACATTGCACTTATGTATGTCGACACATGCAACGACGTACCGCAGGTTGCGCGCTGAGAACGAGACGCGGAAGCGCGGCAGCGGCGGCTGCGAGCGACGACGCCCTGCCATCCTGGACCTCGATCAATCCTCACTGTTTGCTGCGTCAGTGTGCACAATCATTTGTATCAATTATCAATACTAAATGCAAGTGTAAGTAGAATCTGCAATGCCGCAGTCCGTTGCCAATCAAAATCGAGGAAGACGCAAAACGACACTCACGCTGCCAGTCGAAGACCCTGCAGTGAGCACCCGCTGTCTTCCTTCACGCACGCACACACGCACACACGCACGCCCAACGCCGCACTCGCACGCACGCACAGAGCAAAGCAGCATTATGTCGCGCAAGAACAACCGCCACAAGATCAAGGCGCAGTACGAGCTTGAGGTGCGTGCATCGCTCACACATTCTCACACTCGTGTTTCTACTAGGCTGCTTGTCGACTGCTGTGCTCACATCCGCTTGCTTGTCACGGTCGATACGCGCGCCAACTAGGTTGAGAAGGAAAAGATCCGCAAGGAGAAGATGCAGATGAAGCGCGAGCGAGTGCGTGCACACTTGCCATCTCGCTACCTGAGCGATGGTCTCTGTGTATGCAATAGAGCTCGTCTGTCGAAGTGCTCACGCTGTGCTCGTCTCCTCCACACACCACCTCGTACATACATACATGTTTGCCCGATGACAGAAAGCAAAGAAGGACTCAACGATGACGGTCAAGAAGGTGTCGAACAAGGTGCTGCGGCGCATGAAGCTCCGCCAGCAGGAGAAAGAGGCCAAGGGCGAGATCGACGACACGGCCGAGAAGATGGACACTAAGGACGAGTAGAGCGCTCGTTCGGTGGTCAACGACGCATCTCGGCCGGCACACAGCCACAGCCGTCGCCGCAACAGTCACCGCCATCACAGCCAATTCACATCTGCACCTTCGTTTGCATGCTCACACACACACTGTACTACTGCGGCTAGACGGTCGCTCATAACCCTTCGAGACAGTTCGACATGATGCTGTCGCGCCGCTCAATGTCCTGCAGCGTCTCCTGCAACACGAGTCACGCACAGAGGAGCAGCCACGAGTCAGCGGGCAGTGCACTGGCACTGTCTGTCCAACTGCAAGTGAAGACAGTGTAATGGATGGTCGTAGCTGCTCACGCGCACGTACCCGCACGATGGACGTCAGCAGACCGTGCCAGGCGTCGTCGAGGATCTGCATGCAGGTCCATGTGTGTGAGCAGTCGTAGTGAGTTTGTGATGTACGCCAGCAGCGCAGGTCGCAACGCGCAAACGTACCGTGGCCTTGCGCTCGACGTCGTTCGCGGCTGCAAAGATGTCGCCGACGAGCTGTGCCGTCGTGCTGCACGCGCCGAGACGCGCAACGGACGACCGCAGCGGCTCCTTGTCCTTTGGCTTTGCTATCCACGACGATGTCGCTGTCGCTGGAGGCGCAAGCTCGAGCGACGCTTTGGCGCGACTGGCGCGTGGGAAGAGCTGCTTGCCAAGCTGCCGGTCGCTTGCAGCGATCTCTTCGCCATTGAGCCGCAACGTGTTCTGTGTGGGTGTGTGCGAGTGTGAGCGCCGCTGTCATCGTCTCTTGATGGCTACGAGAGACACGGGCCGACAGACTGACTGACAGGTCGGCTCTTACACTGAAACGAGCGCCGACGAAGCGCCGCAGGAGCGACTTGGTACAGACCGCGTTGTGCGAGATGAACACCTGCGTATGCACAACATGATGTCCCCATAGCCTTAGTATACACCTAGTCATCCACTCACACAACAACACACGCACAAACCTCTTCGGCCTTGGAGCCGAGTGTGCCGAGCCACACGAGCTGCTCGAACGTCTGGATGTCGTTGTGTGCAAACGTGAGACGGCGCACGCGGCCAAAGAGCTTGAGGTTCGAGCTCGCAGCGGCTGTTGCAGCTGCGGCGACGCGCTCGATGCGCACAAAGCGGAACGTGATCGCGTGCACAGCTGCGTGCATTTTGTTGCTTGCAAGCGCCTCGAGCGCGTCGCCGTAGATCACGAGCGTACGACCGTCGCTGCGCACTTCGACCTCGGCGAAACCTGTTTGGTTGTTGTAGACTGTCGCGTCCTCGCGGCTCAACGGTGTCGACTTGCGCTCGTCCGTACTGCCGCTGCTGCTGATCCACGCTGGTGCTGACGCAGCGCTGTTGTCTTTCAGCGACCGCGTAGCGCTGCTCGCGAATCGGTCGCGGCGCTCCCATAGTGTCTTTGCACATGCGATCGCATGTGTGCGATGCGCGTCGGCGAGCTCGTCGCGCTCAGTTGCTGCAGCCGCGCTTGTAGGTGTTGCGAGGGCGAGGGCTTCCTTGCGTTCAGTGTCGCTGAGCGGCCGTAAGTCCAAGTGCTTGAGTACTGGGAAGCTCCGGATCATCTTGTTGCGGTACGCGCTCTGGTTCGACTCGCTCACAGCGTTGCCATCGAGTCGGAGCTCGCTGATCGACGTCACCTGCACTCACAGCAGCGGCATCTCAGCAGAGACTGTGTCAGTAGCCACGACCGCAACGACAACAGTGGGCACAAGGACTCGCACCGGCAGCAGTGGATCGAGCGCTTCGAGCGCTTCGAGCCGGTTGTTTGACAGGAAGATGCGCTGAAGCGACGGCAGCTGTCCGATCGTGCCGATGCGGTTGATCGCGTTGCGTCGCAGGTTGAGTTCTGTGAGCAATGCGAGTCGGTCGATGCCCTCGAGCGTGCGGATGCGGTTGCCACCGAGGTTGAGCACGCGGAGCTCGCAGAGTTCGTTCAGGTTCTGCATCACCTCAATGTCGTTGCTAGTAGGAAGAGGCGGTGCGTGTCAGTCCCATACGGCTGGACTCACACACAAGCATTTACGCACCTGTGCAGGTCGAGCACGTCGAGCTTCTTGAGGCACTCGAGATTCTCGATCACCGAGAGTCGGTTCTTCCCGAGCATGAGTACGCGCAGGTTCGGCACGACATCGAGGTTCTCGAGGCGCTGGAATTACAGTCGTAGCGACATAGTAACAGTGTTGAGGAGGAGGGACGGGGAGGGACGACGTCATTTTGGTATACAAATAAGTAGTAATCATGTCCAAAGTGAGCACACGACGCACCTCGATGCGGTTGTTGTACAGGTCGAGGAAGATGAGGTTTGGGAGTCCGACGAGGTGTTCGAGACGCCGGATTGCGTTGTGCTGGAGGTTCAAAAGCCGCAGCGTCTGCTCGCCCTCGAGCAGCGGGATCGCTGCAAGGTTGCGGCGGTCCATGTTGAGGCGCTCGGGGTTCGTCTCTTTGGCCTGGATCGCGTGCGAGTGCCGAGTACAAGCGCACGCGTCCAGACAATGCGCGCGTTGAGTGACTAGATAGATGAACGCTAGTGTTCGACGGCTTGCAGAGTGACGCAGCCGCACCTTTTGGTTCCGGTAGACGATCGGTACACCAGGGATCTCGGTCGTCTCGCCAAAATAGAGCTGTCGGGAGCGCGTCGATCGTCAGTCAGTAAGTCAGTGTGAGTATACGCAAGAGTGTAGCGTGTCAGTTGGCACGCACCTCCAGCTCACTCAGCGTCGAGTCTGCAGTTGACTCAGCGGTTGTTCGAATGGGTGTCGTCGTTGCCGAGTCTCCGCTGTTGCTGCTACTACCCATTAGCGTCTCTGGTGTCGCAGTAGTAGCAGCAGCAGCGCTGGGCTTCATGGCAAACAGACCGCTGCTCCGAACCGCAGGGTCTGCCGTTCGAGGCTTCTGGACGCTGTTGCTGCTCCCGCCACGCTCGAGTACTACGCGGCGGTGTGCGAACTGGATGCACCGCATCGCGTCGTCCGAGAGCGTCAGCAACTGAGCGAGTGGCAATCAGTGTGCAGCGCTACAGCTGACAACGAATCGTCACGCACCTCACTGGACATCTCCAGTGCACTGTTGAGCAGCTCGGGTGTGCGACTGCGAATGTTCAGAGCAGCCATCCAGCCGTACAATGAGTCACGCTGCTTGACTCTGAGCACTGCCACACATACACGCACACATACGAGGCGCATGCAGACGCACCGCACGTGGCCGCGGAGGGACGCAAAGTGCGGGTCTTGCGCTGGTTGGTGGCGCTGCTCCTTTGCCTACGTACACACGCAGTGCATGAGGTCATGTGAGATCCTCAAGCACTCGCAGGCAGTCAGCGGCAGCTACTGCACGAGTGACCGATGAGCGAACGTACATGTCCTGCCGTGGCAGGGCGAGCACCAACGTCTGCGATCGGTAGCTGCCTGTCCGCGCTCTGTCGTGGCTTCAATACGCCCACACAGACCAACACAGGGTCAGTCGCTACCCGGGCGGACCGCTGCCGCAGAGCTATAATCCCACAGACGCACCGGTTCAAACACCGATCGACGCTTCTGCGGCTGCAGGCGCTCGGGCTGCACGGTCCGCATCGCAGAGTTGCGACGCGCAACTGGACTGCCCATGTAGCCATTCGTTGCTGCTGTACCTGCTGACGTCACTCTGCTGGTCTCACCCGCTGCTGCCACGAAACCCTGCTTGGTCCAGCGCAGGTTCTGCGCAAACGTGCGCGCCGTGACCTTGTGTGGGTTGGGCGGTGCGCGCGACACGGCCGTGCGGCTACTGCTACTCGCGTGACTACTGTTGCTGCTGCTGCTGCTCGCGTCGTGGATCTCGGGAAAGTGGCTCACGAGGCTTCCGTTAGCGCCTGCGCCTCCGCCGCCATCGAGCACGTTGTGAATGCTGCTATTGACGCCACTGATGTGATGTGCGTCGTCTTTGTTTGGCAAGAGCTTCTCTTTGCGCGCGGCCGCGATCTTACTAAAGAGTCCGAGCGACACGCCGCTATCGCCGCGTCGCACTGCCGTGAGCGCGCTCACAGGCAGTCCACTCGCTGCAATTGATGCACTACCACCAAGTGGCTCCATACCGTGATGTAGTGGTGACGATCGTGCCAGCTGTCGATCTGCGATCGCGTCCTTTCAAGATCGGGTGACGAGGTGGCGTCTGGTCGACAAGTGACTGATTGATTTCGACGCCGATAGACACTGGCACACAGCATGGTGCTGCTGCGACGCGCAACTGCAGCTGTGCAAGCATCAATGCTGCTGCTGATCCTGCTATTGCTTGGGCTCGCAGCTGCGCCTGCACGTGCCGCGACGGCGCTGAGCTGCAACGAGACGAGTGCGACGCAGGACGCAATCGCGCGCTGGACGTCGCTGCCTGTCACGGGCTCGACGTTCTCAAGAGACTGTGCGTGTGCACACGCTATGTGTATGTACCAAACAGACTGATAGACGAACTGACGGACGGACGGATTGGTTGTATAGCACATGCTGCAGCAGTGTTCAGAGGCGAGATCTGGATGGTCGGTGGCGTGTCGACGACGTACTACACGAAGCGACTCGAAAAGACGACGACGCGATCCGATGTCGTGCACTCGCAGGACGGTGCCAAGTGGATCGAAGCGCTCGAGGAAGCGCCGTTCCGGCGTCGCTACGGCCACTCGCTCACGGCGTTTGCAGACCAGAGCGACGGCGTCGAGCGACTCGTGCTGCTCGGCGGGTTTTCGCCCGAGCCCGCGACCGACGTCTGGACGTCCACTGACGGCGGTGCGTCTGACTCGGTCGTCTCTCTAGACGCACGGTTCGCTACTGAGGCTCGTACGCGATGGCACGCTGCCTCGGTGTGTGCGGCTGCATCATAGAGAAGTGGTTAGCAGCGCCAGCGGTCGTGCCCTGGGCCGGACGCGGCTACCACTGCACCGTCGCGTTCGACCGCAAGCTCTGGGTCCTCGGCGGCAGTCCGATGAACAATGACGTCTGGTCTACAGCGTCAGTCGTCACAGGTGCGCGGCTTAGTCACAGGCGTAAGCACCTCGGTGCCTTGTCTCTATCTTACTATACGACATGTGCATCCTCCGCCTCATTAGATCCATGGCAGAAGCAAGCGAACGTGCCGTGGTCGCCCCGTGCAGCGCATGGCTGTGCCGCGCACACAGTCGTCACGAACGTCACGCTCGGCGACGCGTCGCGCCAGACGTTCTTGTTCGTACTCGGTGGCTGGCGCGAGACGTCGCTCAACGACGTCTGGCGCATGGACGTCTCTGGTGCGTCTATCTGTATCTGTGTGGTACTAGTACAGCGCATGGACACCCGACTGATGCGTGTTGCGAACTCGCTAGGCGCGTGGACGCTGCTCACGGAAGCCGCGCCGTGGAAGAAGCGCGCGTGGCACGCCGTCGTGTCATTCGACTCGCGCGCGGTCGGCGACGTTGAGCTCGGACCGCGCCTGTGGCTCCTCGGCGGCGGCGTCGTCGGCCGCGGCATCATGAAGATGGCGCCGTACAACGACGTCTGGTTCACGCGCAACGGCAGCGACTGGCACGCTGCGAGCTCGGACGCATCCGGCGTCTCAACGGCCGAGTGGAGCATGCTCTCGACGCGCGACAAGGACGTGTGCACCGGCAAGTGGGGTCACGTCGCCGTCGCATTCGAGCGCACTGTACCGCGCGCATACACGTGCAGTCCTGCGTGCGTCACGCGCTCAAACACGACGAGCCTCGCG
Organism: Globisporangium echinulatum; assembly: GCA_023336405.1. Classification (NCBI taxonomy): domain Eukaryota; phylum Oomycota; class Peronosporomycetes; order Pythiales; family Pythiaceae; genus Globisporangium; species Globisporangium echinulatum. Next base: position 35,324 of record JAADWX010000042.1, on the reverse strand, counting down.
CACCAGCTCATCCCTGTCTGCAACGCAAACAAGGCCGTCCCAGACGCACCGGTGTTGCGCACGATCCTCCGCGGCAGCAGCGTGTCGACCGTCACGCTCTACCCTGATGCGTGCGAGCTCTGTCCTGGCGAGCCGTCGCGGTACGTGAACGCAACGAAAGTGCCAGCGCTCTTTGTCATTGCGGGAAACGTCGGCGCGCAGAAGGTCAAGGACGTGTTCCGGAGCGCCGACGGCAGTGCGTACAGTCGCGATGTCGAGACTGTTGTTGCTAATGGTAGCGGTAGTAGTACCGATGTGTGTGTATGTGTACTCATACACGTGCACGTGTGTGGGCATCAGTGCTGTGTGAGAAGGACGGCGTGATCTGCTCGGGTGTCGGCGTCTGTACGCTCGGCGGCGCGTGCATGTGCAACCCTGGCAAGCGCGGTCCGTTCTGCGAGAGCGACATGGACTACATGGTCCTCGACGCAGGTGCGTGCTTGTGTATGTGTGTTATGAGTGTATGTGAGCATGGAAGTGTATCGTGACCCCAGCAGCGCTACTGAGGTCTTTTCTTCTTTCTGCATCGAACACGTACGTGCATACGCATCGGCAGCGAGCTGCTTCCCAGAGACTGCACAGGTGGTAGTCGAAGCGCGAGACGACAGCAACAGCAACAGCGCAGGCTCGACAGACACCGCTGGTGCTGCTCACACTAGTGCTCGACCTCGCACGGTGCTCCGAGCGATGCGGGACGTCGCGGTCGGTGACCGCGTGCTCACTCTTGGCGCAGACGGCATCACGCCCGTACTCTCGACGGTCTACTACATCCCGCACGAGAGCGACGTGACTGCGTCCGTGCGCTTCCTTCGCGTGATGCACGAGCCTGTCGTCGAGATGGAGGAGCCATCGGCGCTGGAGCACTGCCACGTCAACAACCGCAGCGACGACATGATGGCGTCACCGAATGTGCGTGAAAAACAGCTGGTCTCGTGGCGCGCTTGAACGATCGATGTGACTTGCGTCTTGACAGCTGTCTGTAAATCTGTGCCGTTGCCTGATTCGATGTTTCGGTGGACGTGGATGTGGGTAGGTGTGCAAGACGACCAGCGTGCTCGAAGTCACGCCTGAGCACCTCGTGTACGTTACGCCGCGCGATCGCCACGTGTCGACTGCAGCCGTTGTTGGTATTGTCGATGCGGCACACTGCAGTAGCAGCAGCAGCAGCAGTAGCGACTCGGACTGGGATGATGCACAAGGAGAAGATCCAGTGCGCACCAACGCCGTGACAAGCTGCAGCAAACAAGCTGTTGCAGTAGACATGCGGCTCCAAACGGCCGCGCGAGATCTCGAGGTTGGCGACACGATCTTTGTGCTCGCCAACAACAGCTGCAGCCGTGGAGAGCTGCCGCGTGTGGTCGCGAGTCGCGTCGTGCGCATCGAGGCAGTCGTGCTGCGCCGTGGCGCGCTCACGCTCTACACCATGTCCGGGAACGTGTTTGTCGATGGCGTGCTCTGCAGCAACTTTGGCGCCTTTTACCCCGTGCTACCCGGTCAGCGCCGCGACCTGCTGCCGTTTGTGCTCTTTGCAGCGCACCGACTCGCGTTCGCGCTCGTGCCGAGTGAGAAGACTGCGTTCATGTTGCGCTGGGTCATGGACACACTGGTGCTGCCGCTGCTGCGTGCATTGCGACGCAAGAGCTGGTCATTATCGTCGTTGGTATCGCAGACGACCAGGTAGTCGCACGCACTGTAGAGGATAGGGCAAGTCAGTGCCGTGTATATCGACGGCTCCAGGCGTACGGTTCCCATGTGATGCCAAGCGGCTGTTGAATTGAGTTGAGGTGCTGCTGCCACCACGAATCGCGACGCATGGTCAACAGTAGAGTGGCGACAGCACGTCGCTTCAATGTTGTGCGCTACGAACACATCGCAGTGCTCGCTACTCACATGGGTGTGAGTTGACGTGAGGTATCGACTGAGGTGGTCTCAGTAGTCACACTCCCTTACTTGCCTGTGCTACTCCTCCACGACGTTTGTGGATTCACAGATCGAACGCATGTAGAGGCGCTGGGTACTCAGCTAGGTACTCAACGAGGTGCTCAGCTACCAAGCATGCATGTAAGATCAGTGTGCATGTGCACTCGCGCCTTCGCTCCAAGCACTTGACTTGCATTCTTAGCGAGCGGCTTTTTGCGGTGGACAATTTCGCTCGCGATAGCCGTTGCACGATCGCTGTTGGTGTCGTCCATTTATGTTTAGGTTTTGCCGACCGGCAGCCGCTTTCGCCGAACGCTCCGACAAATGCCAGCTGGTCCCAAGCACGCATTCTGGCTTTCAGAAGCCGCAAAGTGCTCTGTTCTGTTCTTGTGGCATTGCGGCACTCCTTCGTCCTCATCACAACCGCATTTGCTCCGACCTCGACAGCCGAAGCAGCAGCTCAGAGCAACAAAAGCAGCACTCGTCGCTCTCTCTCTCACACACACAAACACACTCGACGCCACTACCACCAACAACAATGGCAAGCATGCTCGGCAAGCGCTACGCCGCCGAGATCTCGTCGCACATGGAGACGAGTCTGACCGAGTTCTACCGCCAAGAGTGCCTCCGCTCGCTCTACAAGAAGCAGTCGTGCCGCGACCTGTGGGAGTACCCGCTGCAGCGCGCCGCTATAAACTCGAAGGCAAAAGCGAGCAAGGGCGTCTCGTTCGCCGTCACACCCGAGATCATTGGCAGCGCAGACCCGAGCGTCGACCGCAGCCCGATCGACGTCACACCCATCACACAGCTCGAGCTGCTCCTGCTGCTCTCGCAGCGCACGTTCCCGGTGCAGGCAGCGTAGGTGTCGCACTCGAGCAGCAGCAGCACTCACACCTGTATACTAGAAGACTAGAGCCACCAATGCCGCTGCAGTAGCAGTAGCGAGCTCGTATTTATCGCGTGCAAGCGCGTGCCAGTCGTCGTCGTGCCAGTCGCTCCTCAGTGCGAGGAGCTGGCTCGAGACGGTCTAATGATGCCAATGACAACGTCAAATAGAGTTACGCTTTACCTTATACATCATCCCGATCGACATACGATCAACATACTTGTGTAAGGCTTCACTTACACAAGTATCAGCATCATCGATCTTTTGTTCTTGCTTCTGTGTATATATATGTTCATGCTGTCGTAGGCATGCGCACTTGGTGATTTGTGGGTCTCTTGTTTCGCTGGTTGTTGCTGCTGCACCAGTTGCTTGTTTGTCCATTTGCTGCTATGTGCACGCATGCGCACGTCTGCGCCGAACAAGCGAGCAAGCGAAACCAGACATGGCGTCACGACTTGCGATCTTCTGATCTTCTAGCACATCCCAATCGCCAGCGTACGCGATCTGGATCGCGAGGTCGGCAAGTCGCGAAAGCAAGAGGTCGTTGCTGTGCTTGATCGATCGATTGCGAGTACGTGGCGACCGATCCGATCCATGGACGAGCATCGCAGCAAGTCGAGGATGCGCAGACCTAACGTTTGGCTACTTTTGACAGCGATGGTATTTGAGAGCTGAGTTTGCGTACTGTACATTGAGGCTTGCACTAGCAGACTGACAAGAACTGAGAGGTCGCGAAGAGGTACGCGCGAACTTGCACGCACAGTTCTCGCTTTCCAACATCGTGATGAAACAGCAGAACGCTTATTCTGCGGAAGCATTTGATGCCACGACCATGAATGCACTTGCGTTTGGACTCTGTCGTGTACATACAGTCACATGATCTGTTGGAGTTATTTTGTCAGTGATGAATTCTTCATGATTTCTGCATGCAACCTTCACTGGCGAACGAAGCAATAATATTGATAAAATATTGCAACAAGGAGATATTATTGTCTATTAGTTTTGTACTGTTCATATAAATTATTTCAGTATGATATGTTTACATCAACGATACACGTAAAGCACTACTTATTGTCTAATGACATCAAAATACTAGTTGGAAATAAATTATCATTCGTACAACTTTTTGTCGAGCAACGTTTTAAATATATGACAATGAATCGTAAATATTGTCTAACACCGTATATGACAAAATCAAAGATTTAATACCGAAATGTCATCTTCAGTCCAAAATACCACATATACTATTGTTTGTCGAATATAACTTAATATGATGGCTATCGATTCCGCGGTACGATGTTGCACGTGATCTTCTCGTTTACAGTCTGTCAGAGTGCGAGTGCAGCGCATGATACTTCTCGTTTATTTTTTGATGAGTAATCGCTGAATAGCCATGCCCTCCAGTGGCGAACGGTGAAGCAGCACAGCAGTTACGCGCTTGTTGTATCTTATTTGTTGTGTAATCTTTTAAGTGTATATCAATAATATAATATATTAATTCAACCATTATGGACAATTTTTACATATCATTCAGATACATATTAACAAAATGTTGCAAATGCACTCGAAGGGTTGACATATAAACGCGCTTTTTGGAGAGCTGTTAGCACAACCACTTGGTTTCAAACTTGAGAAATATATGTTTATAGTTGTAGAAGCAACTCACACTGTATCGAAATTGCTGTTCGATTTTGTCTTGGTTAACGTTGCAACAACCGTTGCAACAAACACGTAGTTGGTACTTATTTGTCGTTAATGCCAAATTCGGTAATCGAGGTACTCATTGTTGCTGTGGCTGTCGACGTACTTATAGCTGCGACCATTGCCTGATCATGTCCTGTCGTGGTACTACATATCTCATCAGTGGTGTCAGAATTTGCATTTTAACGGTTTGTGATAATTGCGGCATACTTGTTCTAAGTATAATTGTGAGATACTTTGACTGTCACTAAACTCAGGATACATGCTCCTTTCGAACATATCACATAATGCTGACTGGTCCTTGTAGTGTCACACGCCATGTCATTCTGTTGCTAATCTTTCATTTCAATTCATATAAATAACAACAACAAGCAAAACATGGTTACATATTTGTATCCAATCTCAAAAAAACCTGTGTTGATTCCAAAAATGAAAAGTAAAAATTTACAAATAACGAAAATTTTCTCTGTGCATGAAAACACATTTGTGCATGTAAACTAGTGACGTGGGTTAAACAGTCATAAATAAAAACGGACTGGACTCATGTCAGGGCACAAAGTTTTCTATCAGCACACCTGCTCAACAGCTATCGATTCTAAATCCAACTCCAACACCAGCACGAACAGTATCGCTTTCTATTTATTCTGTCAATCAGCTTGTGTGGCTGATCCGCATATGGGTACTTGCGGCAGGTTGACGTCGTCGAATGAACCCAGTTACGTTGGCTTACCTAAAACCGTTAAAAGAACGTTACCACACATTAGCGTGCTTCTGGTAGTTGAACTGGATCAAGTTAATTAGTACGATACACAGTGGCCTCGAGAAAGCGACGACGACATAGCTCGATACCCCTTTCGACCTCTGAAGTTGATATTTGCAGTGTGAATCTTGTCCTGTGCCGTCTTTAATTGTTCGAATAATCGCAACTAAAATCTTGCAATGACTCGGTGAATAGTGTTTTGTATAGCCTTGATAGATTTGGTCATTTTTATCACTTGTGATGTTTGATGGATTGTCAGCACCAAAATCGCCAACCGCCTTCAATTCGCTTGTGATTTTTGATTTTCAGGTTAGCTGTATTAACAACGAAATAATCATTATCCTGGTCAAATTATGTCGTGCGTTCAGCAATGTGACATACAATTATGTTGTAATGTGACCGAAATAGCAATATATGTGTGATATCGTAATCGATTATTCGACTCAATTACTATGAATACATCATATTTAACCGACCACTCTTTGCTAACCAGTGTCGCCTTGCACACAACAGCATGTATAATATATTGTCGTATTGTAGATTAAATGTCGTGTATTGAATGGCAATTGTATCCAATAATACTGTGTATTTCGGATGGTTCGCATAGTGCAAATATTGTAAAAATCGTAGCCTTATTCTATAGATGGTAGACTATGATATGCATTTCAGCAAGACATTGCAGCATCAAAAAGCAACTCGCACACCAAGTACATACAACGAACAATGCTGCGCGGTGGGACGTGCCGCTCGCCGCTCTCGTCCGTCGACGACAGCGACAGCGGTAGCGGTAGCGACTATGGCGATGTCTACGGCTCCATTGACGCAGCGGCTGCATCGGATCCCGAACCGGAGCTCGACAGCACGCCAGCAGCAGCTCGCGGCACGACTAAGCGCCATCGAGGCACTCGCATGGCAACACCGCCTGTCGCCACTGCGCGAGCATCACGCAAGCGCAAGCCTGCGCCACAAGCGCCGCCTGCTGCTGGCATCGCTGCTGTCAAGAAGCAGCGCGCATCCAAGAGCAGCAACAGCAAAGCTCGCTCGATGAAAGCTACAGACATCGCGACCGTCCAGGTATGGCGTGCGTCGTGCAGACATCCTGTTGTTGTTTGGTGTATGTATGTATGTGTCGTGCTCTCCGTGTGCCTGACTGCGCTGCATCGCTTCACAGATGCGCTTAGCAGCAGCAGCAAAGCCACCAGTAGCACACAGTACAAAGGAGCTCGTCGCGGCCGCCGACGCCAAATTCGTGACGTTCCTCATGGAGCAGCTCGACGAGCGGCACCAAGCGACGCTCGCGGCCGAGTTTGGCTTTGGGCAGGGCTACCTCGTCAAGACTCCGAGTGCAAGTGCTTGGAAGCGCACAAAAGAGCGCGCGCGCCTCGCGTCGTGGCTCGAAGCGCTCGGCTTCACGCCACTCGTGAGCGTCAGTCGCAGCCTCTTTCGCATCGCAAGTCTCCGCGCGGACGTCATTCTGCGCGAGCTCCACAATCGCGGACTACCAGCCACGTACGTCTGTGTCTGTGTGTGTGGCTGTCTGTCTGACTGTCTATCAATCTGTCTGTAAGGCAGCGCCCACGAATGGCTGACTAGCTGACTGACGGACTGATTGGCTGACTGACTCTGGGAACGATAGCGACGGCGACGACAGCGCGTCTGTCGCGACTACCAAGTCACCGACTGCAGCAGACGCGACGAGCACTACAGTCGTGATAGACGACGACGAGGCGCAGGCGCAGCTGCTCGCGCCGATGCGCGCACACTTTCGTGCCCTCGACGCGCAGACGCTCGCGGTCGTGGCGCTCAGTGACGCCGACCGGTCGCTTTCGACCGCGCAGCACACGGCGATCGCGGACGCCATGGAGCGCAAGCTCGCGCAGCCGTCAGTGCGCAAAGAGACGAGTCGCGCGCGGCGGCTCTCGCGCTTGGGTCGCATTGCAACTCGCCGGCTCTCGCTCGTGCCGCTCACGGCGTCGACTGCACTACTGCCAGCGCTTGTCGAAGACGACGACGACGATGGTGACGAGGCTGACGATGTTGGTCATACTGATGACCACGATGTTGACGAAGCTGCCGACGCGCTTGCGCCATTGCCGCACGACTCGACAGCGCTGTCGGTCGGTGGCGGTCGGTTGTCGTCGCTTGGAGTCAGCGGTCGCCGATCGTCGTCGTCGTCGTCGTCGCTGATGGCGACAGCGACAGCGCGCGGGTCGAATGGCCGCCACTCGTCGTCGCTCGAGCCTCGACAATCGCTCGCGCATCTCAAGCCGCAGCAGCGCCGCGTATTGCTCGACAACGTGCTGCGACTCGTGCTGCACGCGCGCGTCGTGCCGCTCGCGACGCTGCGTCACGTATTGCGTCACGTGTCGTCGTCCTGGCGCCACATCTCGAGCGTGTGCGTGTCGATCTGGACGGCATTATATGTTGACATTGTGGCGTGTATGTATGGGGGAGAGCGACACTAGCAAGCGACTCACTCGTGTCTATGTGTCTGCGCTGCTGACGGATGCTACAGCGTGTACGCGTGGGCGATGGCCGACTTCGTCAAGTGCGTATGCAGTGTTATATCTTCTCGCTATGACTTGCAAGTGCGATGCTACGTTATCGTCGTTGTTGTCATGATGCGATTCTAACGTTGTATATGTATATATGTTATATGTTCTGTTAAACCGTTGGCTGTGTAGCCAACCCCGCAAATCGATGGTCGACGTATATACCGACTTTCCGCGCGGCCACTTCCTCTCGGACGGCGCGTACAAAGAAGTGCACAAAGTGTACGCGATGCACCGCAAGCGCCTCGAAGCCGTGAGCGTCATGGACATTGGCGCGATCGCGAGCACGGGCAACGAGGTGCGCGTTTATATGTTGAAATGAGGTGCGTGCATGTGACTGAATCAATATTGCTGATGATGTGTAAACTTGATTGAATGTGTGGCCACCGTCGCAGAGCGTCGTGCGGCAGGAGATCGCACATACGATCCTGCTCTCGGGACTCGTCGAGAGCGCGTTCTGCCCGAACTTTGTGCAGATCTATGGGCTGTTTGTCGCGCCTGCTGCGCCGCGTGCCGATCGCTGGGGAAGCGCTGCGCACCGTCGACCGATCGACATGCTCACTGACCGGCGGCTGAGCGTCGACCCCGCGTCGCTCGCTGCAATGACGACTGCAAGAGCGTCGAGTGCGCAAGGCGGTCTTTTTCAGTACATTGAGATGGAGTTTTGCGATGGCGGCGACCTCGAGGACTTTATCAGTTTACAGTGCGAGGCACTGCTGCCGGTCGCGTCGGTCGTCGTGCCGTTCTTCTTCCAGATGGCGTTCAGTATCTACTGCGCGCGCGAACGCTTCCATTTTCGTCACTGCGACATCAAGGTGTGTGTGTGTGTGTGTGTGCATACGTTCAGGTGTATATGTTTGTCGACTGTATACGTTGAAGTGTGCATATGCATAAACAAAAGTGCTCAGGTGTTGGCACTCGTGTGGGACTGACGTGTATATACGTTGTAACATACATACGTTGTTGTGTGCAGCTGCTCAACTTCTTCCTGAAAGAGATCGTGCGGCCAGCACGTAATGGCAGCAGCGACAGCGACAGCGACGGCGACAGCGACGTGCTGCTGCAGTACTTTGTCGAAGACGCAGCATTTGCTTTGCGGCTGCCTGCATCGTTCGCGTACTGGATCAAGCTCGCAGACTACGGCACGGCCGAGTCACATGCCGAGACGCTCGACGCGCCGGTCGCAGTCGACCAGTTTACGACGCTCGAGAACACGCCGATCGAGTTCTTGCTGCTGGGCGACGCGGCGACGCAGTCGTTTGCTGCCGACACGTTCTCGCTCGGCCTTGCGCTGCTCCATCTCTTCACTGGCAGGTGCGAGTGCGAGTGCTCAACATACGTGTACACACGTTGTATACGTTGGCAATTCCACTCACACGTTCGCTTCGCTTCGTGCTGCAATACGACTTGTACGAACAGCGCACCGTACGAAGTGATCCTCGAGAGTGTGCGTTGCCCCGCTGCGCTGCTCGACGACCTCAAGCGCATCTGGACGGTACGTGTGTTATGCGCGTCTCGTGACTCTATCGTTGCAGTCTTATAGTGTGACGCACGACTGACTCCCGTACATCCTTATGGCCACACACGCGATAGAACCCGCGCAAGACCTCGGGCTTCTCGGTGCTGCGGCGCATCGTCAAGGACGACCACGAGAATGTGCTCTTCCACACGCTCTATCGCTACCTCGTGCTCTTTGGGCTGCCGGTTGAGGCGCCATCTGCTGCCGACAAGGTTTGGGTAGTGCTGCTCAAGCACTTGCGACCCGAATCTGCGCCAACAACTGTGTTGACGCGACGCTCACGCAGCGCGACAGCGGCGGCCCGCGCTGCACGAAGCGCCGAATCGGCTGCAAGTCGCTTTGCACAGGACTCTGCGCAGTTCTCACTCGCGACTGGGTCGGACGCGACGATCGCGCGCGGCCGTGCGCGGCTCGCAGAGGCGCCAGGAGCCACTGAACTCCTTGCGAGTCTCGTGCATTTTGACCCGACGCAGCGCCCGACCATGAAGCGCGTGCTGCAACATCCGTTCTTCGAATCGCTGCGCACGTCGCCACAGGAGGTCCACGCATGTGCCGTCGTCGACGCGTATCGGCGCACAGGTAATGGTGCAAGTGCGGCTGCGCTGCCAGACGTGTAGCTTGTTTATGCTATGCAGGAGGTATATGGTGATGTTCATTTATCCAACGTGTATGAACATTATTCATTGTTGATGCTCTGTTATCCAACATTGATGCTTCTACATACAACAAGGTGATTATGTAAACATGCTCAATATCATAGTTTTGGGACAAACAATACTGAAGCTAAGTGTGCAGCAGCGAGTAAATATATTTCTACAAGGATATGACTCAAATAGTGAAAAATTCTTTTTGGCCTTGCGTTACCGGTACTGCGAATTTCGGTGATCTGATTGTATCACCGCAATCGTCGCAGAACGCTCTATCGTTTTTGATATGATTTTAGCTTCTACGAGCAAAATTGACGGTACAGCCAATAAAATAGTTTTTCTAAGACTTTTGTCGCGCACTTTATTCTCGTTTTCATAATATACCGAAGTGTTAAATTAAACAAAATATTTGTAGCTTAATAGTGCCAACGTAATGCAGCATTTAGCTACTCATTTAGTATCAACGATTCACGAGATATGTGAATGATCGCTATGTGAGCGCGAGAGTAGTCGTCAGTCGTGCATGTTTGGCAGAGACCAAGTGGAGCTAAAGTACACGTTGTGTATGTCAGAGCACGCGCGTGTGCTGCGGCCAGCTACTCAACTGGCTGTCTGCCGATCGGTCTGTGTATCTCTGAGTGTCTAGGTAGGAAGCAGCGGGACAGCCGTCGTGCCGTGGGCTTTATTATCGTCGGCTCCAGCCGCGCATGAGACCCTCGACGCGATGGAACTTGACGCGCATCGGCCGACGACTCGTCTGGATCGCGCGGATCACGTCCTCGGGCTTGAGAAACCGCTGGCCGTTGACTTCGACAATGCGCGAACCCACGAGCACGCCGCGCGTGTGTGCTGGACCGCCTGTAAACAACACATACCAGCATCAGTAGCAATAGTCGTCCGGTCAGTCCTGTACTGAACTGCATCGTCATGTCCATAAACAGTACGCACCGTGGTCGACGTGCTGCACGACGCAGCCAAAGTCGCGCACCAAGAGCGCGCAGCCGAGCTCGTGCTCGTCAAACGTGATCTCGACCGCGACGCTAATTGGCTCGGGCACGGACGAGAAGATCGACGCACGCGCGACGACGTCGGCAGCTGCTGTCGTAATGGCAGCATCACCACCGACGTCCGATACGGCGCAGAGTCCTGTCGCGTTGGTGCCAGCGCGCCGCACGGCAAAGTGAAACCGGATCGGCCGCGGCAGCGACCGCACGAGCGCGACGATCTCGTCGAACGCCGACGTCTTGACGGCGTTCAAACCAACGACGTAGCTGCCAACAGCGACAGCGAGCGCTTCGGCTTCGCTCCCAGGCGTCACGCGCGTGACTTCGGCAAACCCGCCGCGCGTCTTGGTCAGACTGATACCGAGCGACGACGTCTGGCCGGTCGCGCCGAGGTCGCGCTCGTACTTGCGCCACGACACGGACGGCTGCAGCGTGTGGCGTCATAACAGTGTGTGAGAGACGACGAAGAGAATGTTAGTCTCAGGTTGTCGGATACCAGTAGTAGTAGTAGAATAGCAGTACTAAACATGTAGAATCAGATCGACTCAGATGGAATCAGATACGAAACGCACCGAGCCACCGACAACGCACAACTTCGAGTGCGCATCGAGCTGCTCGAGCGCGACTGCGCACTGGCACGTCGTGCACTTGACCGACAGCGCGTCGAGTTGGGAAGCATCGTCAGCGCTATCACCAGTCGAAAGCGGCAAAGTGCTTGGAGCTGCTGGTGATGATGATGGCGGCAGCTCGACCTCGACTGCAAAGCGCTCGATTGGCGTTGATGCGCTTGCAAGCGTTGCGAGGAACGCGGTCGCTGTGTGCGTCGCGGCCGCATGGACGCTCGTGGCGACAAGCAGGATCCTATAGCAGTAGCAGTCGCCAGTAGCAGCAGTCGAACAGAGTCACGTTAGGCGGCAGCAGACGCAGACTCAGACACAACAACAGCTGCACCTGCTGCGGTACGCGTCAGCGACACTCGATGTGTACTTGCGCGCAAGCGGCAGGTCGGCAGTCGCGGTCGCAGTGCACACTGCGGCCCACTTGGCGTTGCCGCCAGCCTGTGTGTATATGCGTACATGAGCAGGCAGACACGTGAGCTGGTGGTCGCCTGTAGGTCGCTAGTAGCTGTGTGTATGATGTATGAACGCACCTCGAGCGACCGCTGCTCGGTCGGCGACCAGCTGTCCATACCAAGTGACTTGACAAAACTGACGCCAACACCGAGCGACCGGTGCTGCCCAGCGCATGCGAGACACACGAGGACGCCAAACGACACGACGGCCCACTGCGGGTAGATCGCCTTGCAGTCGGCACAACGCTATGTGTATGTACATCATGATGTCAGGTTGAATGTGCGAGTGGTCCATTGCTGTGTGCGTCGTCTCATCACGATAGCACTTGCACATACATACACTGCGAGCATATGACAGACGTACGTCATTCCCAGGTAGCAGGCGAACTGCCGCCTCGAGCGCCGCAGAGAGGTGCTCACTCTTTGCAGGCGGTGAAGACGATGGCACCGACAACGAGCTACCAGCAGCTGCTACAGACGCGGTCTCGCGCAGCCCGCGCTTGCTCGAGGTGCCAGCACCAGCACCAGCACCGACACCACCTGCCATCCTGCCTTCTTTCTTCTCCGTGTCGTTACATCGATTGCGATGATCCTACTAAGTACGAGTGGATGCTTTTCACTCACTAAAGTACGAATCCAGGCACTTGGATGTTGTGACAAGCATTAACACTTCGCCACCACGAACGTCGTCACAATGGACGTTGCGCGCGTCGACCAGCTCGCAATCGTGCACGCGTACTACTACGACAATCGCGTGCGAGTATCACCAGCGTCACTGCAGATCCCACAACAGGCGTACTTTCGCGCGTCACCGACAACAGCAGACAGCGATGCTGCGCCACGCAGTGCACGCGCGCTGCAGCGTGCGAGCCGCAAGCGCAAGCGCCAGGACGACCTCCAGCAGACGCTCATCGCGACTGGTAAGTTTGTACCAGTCCCAGACGAGCTCGTGCAGGCACTCGCACACGCGCACAGCTCACTACTGCAGCGCGAAGTTAATGACGCAAACGCTGCATTATCAGCACCGACGTTGCCATCACCAGACCCAAGCGACCTCAATGGCTGCACATGCGTGACTACACAGCACGCCTCGCCACTCACAGTCGACACGCTACACGCAAACACGACAGACCACGTACAGATCGCACGCACGTGGAACAACACGCGTGTGCTGCTCCCACCGCAGTCACGCTTTGCTTGCACGGACGTACGTTCGCTCGCAGCACTGGCCCTCGGCCGCTTTGAGCTCATTGTGATGGATCCGCCGTGGACAAACAAGAGCGTCGCACGCAGCCAGCAGTACACAACGTTCGACCACACGGAGCTGCTCAAGCTCGATGTATCAGCGCTCGCCGATCCGCACACGTGCGTGCTCGGCGTGTGGGTCACGAACCGGCCGACACTCGCGACGTTCGTCGTCGAGACGCTCCTGCCGCACTGGGGCTTCACGCCCCACGCGACGTGGTACTGGCTCAAAGTGTGTGCGAACAATGACCTCGTGACGCCGCTGACGTCGTCGCACCGCTTGCCGTTTGAGAAGCTGCTCGTTGCGTATCGGTGCGATAGTAGCGACACAGCAGCAGCGCTTAGAGAGCGACTTGGCACCAGGCCACAGGTGCGCGTGAGTGCACCGCTGCGCCACTCGTGGAAGCCGCCGCCCGAGAGCTTCTTTCGTGATGTTGTTGCGACAAGCGGGCCACGTCGACTCGAGCTGTTTGCGCGCGAGCTGCGCTGCGGCTGGACGTCAGTCGGCAACGAGGTGTGTGTGACTGAGAGTTGGTCGCTGTGTATGTGTGTGTGTGTGTGTATGTCTATGGTACTCACACTGACACTGCTACTGCCTTATGCGATCGGTCGTTCAGGTGCTCAAGTTCCAAGCGTGCGAGCTCTTTGACGTCTGCGCAGCGCATCGAGACAGCACAGCGGGCTGTGAAGCTGACAACAGAGGTGAGAGCGAGCGTGACGCAAAACGTAGTGCCGATGCGCGACCGTAGAAGCTGCGGGACCGAGTCATTGATGATAGCGCACGAGCCCTCGATCGCTTGGCACCCATGCGTGAGGCACAAACTGTCGGCTGCCGAGCTGCAGCAGATCGAGCGTGCGACTACAGCGAGAAGCAACGGCGTGGCGTCTGCGACCGAGGGCGCGCGACAGCAGACCGTGCGCACGCTCTGCGCCAAGATCAAGCGCGCACGCGAAGAGATGGGCATTGCCAAACTTGCGGTCAGCGACGTGTGTTACATTGACAGCAGATCGGTCTGTTTGTCGAGCGATCGGGATCAGCACTGTCAACTGAACAAGGACGCTCGCGCTGTTGGACGACAGTGTGCCGACCTTGATCACGATCGCAACGCTTCTCATGCCGAGCTCGCATGGGCGCAGCATGGCTGGTAGCGCATGCTGGTGCTGGTGGGACTTGCGCTCGCACCGAGGAGCGAGCTGCTGCAATGGGGCGATATGCACGAGAGTGTCCATGAGTGTCCAGCGCGTCAAGCGTTTGGGTTCGCGAAGCCAGCGAAATAGATATTGTGACGCAGGGCTTGTCATTTGACACTTTGATATCAGAGGTTTTTGGAGCAACGTATTTTGTATGTATCATATATAGGATGTGGAATGTATTAATCTGATTTGGTGCATAATGTCCAGCACATTGACCCTCTGTAGAGTGCATACCTGTGACAGCGGTGTCCGAGCACGTGTGGACCACACATGTGTTGTGTCAACTATTTGCGTATCACCACCGGGATCCTACTCAACACCAGTCGAAACGCAAGACTGAAGTTGTGAAGACCAATGCAAGACCACCAGAAAGAAACACTTGCGTTCACTATTGTCGCTGTTAAACTGTTGGTGGTTGGTTGGTGGTTTCTCGATGGTTAGCAAACCTCCAGGACGCAGCAGCAGCTTTGGTCACGTGTGACTGCTTGTCTACAGCATACAATTCGATCGACCGAGTGCATGGCGTCCGCGTGTTTGATGCTCATAAGAACAGTCACTGAAAGCGAGCCTTGATCGATTGATCTAATTCCAAAGCGCTTGCTCGCTTTTTGCTCAGTCGCAAGTTGCCCCCTTCACTTTGTTTCTCCACCTCACAAATAGCTCACCACACCATTTTGTACATCATTTACGTAGTCCACACGCACCAGACGGTCTGACACGTCTCGCACTGCGTGCACGGGAATCCGACGTTAGGCGGGGCGACGTGACGCTCGCCCACTCGCGCCCCTGCTCGATCGCATTCAATAGAGCGCTCTTCGTGGCTTGAGGCTCAACCGCTCGCTCCCCAACTTCGCAACTCCCAACTCAAACGAGTGGTCATTTTGGGATCTCCCTCCACGCACGCGCAGCACGTCAGTCGGTCGATAGAAGGAAGGAAGCGGTCGCCATGTACGCCGTGTCGACGAGCACCCGCGCTGTTGCGCGCCAGCACCTGCGCTCCACTGCCGCCAAGGTGCGTCGTTGATTGCAGTCGATCGCTAGTAGTTATCTGTCGTTATGCCTCAGTATCGCGCGTGTCGTACGAGCGAGGCTGTCATGGAGGATGCGATCGAGACTGCTCTGTTGCTCTCTTCATCACCTCGCACCATCCGACACTCCCACTCATACATATCACCTCCTCTTACATACACAGGCCTCGATGTCGTCGAGCTGCGGCGTCTCTGTGCCGCTTTCGGTGCTCGACCCGAAGGGCAGCCCGACGATCGACGCGACGTACGAGAAGATGGAGAAGAACCTGCACCACGTGCGCAAGACATGGAACAACAAGCCGATGACGCTCGCTGAGAAGATCATCTACGGCCACTTGGACAACCCGGACCAGACCGCTGTGCGCGGCGAGACGTACTTGAAGCTCCGTCCGGACCGCGTCGCGATGCAGGACGCAACGGCGCAGATGGCGGTGCTTCAGTTCATTTCGTCCGGTCTCCCGAAGACTGCGGTGCCAACGACGATCCACTGTGACCACTTGATCACGGCCGAGAAGGGTTCGACGACCGACTTGAACAACGCGAACATTGTGAACAAGGAGGTCTACGACTTTCTGTCGTCGGCTGGTGCGAAGTTTGGCATGGGCTTCTGGAAGCCGGGCAGCGGCATCATCCACCAGATTGTCCTTGAGAACTACGCGTTCCCCGGCGGCCTTATGATTGGCACGGACTCGCACACGCCAAACGCTGGTGGTCTCGGCATGTGCGCGATCGGTGTCGGCGGCGCGGACGCAGTTGACGTCATGGCTGGCATGGCGTGGGAGCTCAAGGCGCCGAAGGTCATTGGCGTTAAGTTGACTGGCAAGCTCTCGGGCTGGACGTCGCCGAAGGACGTGATCCTCAAGGTCGCCGACATTCTGACTGTCAAGGGCGGCACTGGCGCGATCGTCGAGTACTTTGGCCCGGGCGTCGAGTCGATCTCGTGCACGGGCATGGGCACGATCTGTAACATGGGCGCCGAGATTGGCGCGACGTGCTCGACGTTCCCGTACACGGACCGCATGTCCGACTACCTCAAGGCGACGAAGCGCAGCGGCATTGCGTCGGCTGCTGACTCGTTTGCAGCGAACCTGCGCGCTGACGACGGTGCGCAGTACGACCAGATCATTGAGATCAACCTCGACACGCTCAAGCCGCTTGTGAACGGTCCGTTCACGCCGGACCTTGGGAACGAAGCCGGCGAGGCCCTGAAAGCAGCAAGCGAGAAGAACGGCTGGCCGACCGAGTTGAGTGCCGGTCTCATTGGCTCGTGCACGAACTCGAGCTACGAAGACATGTCGCGCTGCGCGGAGCTCATCAAGCAGGCCGACGCAGCCGGTCTCAAGTTCAAGGTCCCGTACTACGTCACGCCCGGCTCGGAGCAAGTGCGTGCGACGATTGCGCGTGACGGCATCCTCGACACGTTCCTCGAGGCTGGCGGTACTGCGCTTGCGAACGCCTGTGGTCCGTGCATTGGCCAGTGGAACCGCGAAGACCTCAAGATGGGCGAGAAGAACTCGATCTTCACGTCGTACAACCGCAACTTTGCGAAGCGCAACGACGGGAACCCGGCTACGCACGCGTTCGTGACGTCGCCAGAGATCGTCACCGTGTGTTCGATCGCTGGCACGACGACGTTCAACCCAGCAACGGACTCGATCACGACGCCGAGCGGCGAGCAGTTCAAGTTTGAAGCGCCGTTTGGCAAAGAGCTCCCGCCGCGCGGCTTTGACGCTGGTGAAGAGACGTTCCAGGCGCCACCAGCGGACAGCACGGGTCTCCAGGTCAACGTCGACCCGAAGAGCGACCGGTTGGCGCTGCTCGCTGCGTTTGACGCGTGGCACGGCAAGGACTTTGAGTCGCTCCCGGTGCTGATCAAAGCTAAGGGCAAGTGCACGACCGACCACATCTCGATGGCCGGTCCGTGGCTCAAGTACCGCGGCCACCTCGACAACATCTCGAACAACCTGTTGATCGGTGCTGAGAACGCCGAGACCGGCGAGACGAACAGTGTCAAGAACCAGTTCACTGGTGTCTTTGACAAGGTCCCAGCCGTTGCGCGGCAGTACAAGGCCGACGGTGTGAGCTGGGTCGTCGTTGGTGACGAGAACTACGGCGAAGGCTCGTCGCGCGAGCACGCTGCGCTCGAGCCGCGCCACCTCGGCGGCCGCGCGGTGATTGTCAAGTCGTTTGCGCGCATTCACGAGACGAACCTGAAGAAGCAGGGCATGCTGCCGCTGACGTTTGCGAACCCGAGCGACTACGACAAGATCTCGGGCAACGACAAGATCTCGATCCTTGGGCTTGCGTCGTTTGCCCCTGGCAAGCAGCTCACGCTCCGCGTCGAGCCAGCAAACGGCGCGCCGTTTGAGATCAAGGTGAACCACACATTCAACGAGGAGCAGATTGAGTGGTTCAAGCACGGCAGCGCGCTGAACCTGATGAAGAAGGTGAACGCCGCCAAGTAGGTTGTGGGCAATGCGCGCAACTGCGTGCTTTGAGCAAACGTTGCGATTGCAGCAATTGCAACAACGCACAGATGTTGGTGTTGTTGTTGCAACCATTTGCTCGAGAGCGCGCTCTTGGGACTCCGCAAGCAGCGATAGGGCGGCGCTTGCATCTGCACTCTTCCGTCATATAGTTATATCCCGTCATACTCCCCACGCTTCTTTGTTGTCGAGTCATGTTGTTGTTGTTAATGTCCTTGCGTTGCCAGTGATTGCTTTTGCAGCGCACAACGTGCATGCTTGCGTTGCCAATGTTTGCAGTGTGCAATTTGCATGCTTCGCAAATGTGCGTGCTTGCGTTGCTGTTGTTGGTTGTGTTGCAATGCTCGCAAAGCACACTTGTATATTTATCATGCATTGCAAGTGAGTGCCGCTGCAACTAGCGTCAGTGCAATGAATGGGAAGACGATGTGTGCAGTAGCGCGAGACGACATGCGCCAGCGAACGTGCAACACGACGCTGGCAAGTGCGCCACGAGCAACACGTGCCACAAGTACGCGCTCGGCAGGCTGTAGAGCACGGCGCGCGCGAGCATGACACCACCGAGAAAGTGGCACGCGATGTGCACGGCGTTCTTCTGCCTCGCGCACAGAGCGATAGCGATAGGAGCATCGCGATTGCGTCAGGTGTCATCGTTGTACCAGCCAGGATCACGACAAGTCTGCTGCTGTTCGTTTGCTTGTGACGACGTGCTGGCGTACCGACGGTGAGAAGACGTCGACGCCTGCAACGAGTCCGACAAAGCCGAGCGCGAACGACAGGTACGCGAGCGCAACAGCGCCCTGTGTGGACAGAGCGAGCAAGCAAACAATTGGGAGCACGTACACATGCGGCGCCTGTGAGGCAACTTGCTTGTCATCCAAGTGTCGAGCAACGCATGGCATGGTCATGCATGCTGGACCGACATTTGCGACCTCAACGCAGGCATTCTCAACTGGCGAGCGCACGCACCTCGAAACCAGCGAGCGGGAGCGTCTGTACTGCCAAGCACGTGGCTACCAAGTGACCGCTCGTGAGCAGGAAGCGCGCTGCAAGCACGCTCACCATAATCGCACGTGCCGACGCGCACAATGCGCTGGCAAGCAACAGTGCACCGAATGTCGCGTCTGTTGCGGGATCTATCGTACTTAGTCGGGATCTGTTAAACTTGCAGTTGACAGGCAGTTCCCTCTCTCACTAATCACCTCTCTCACTAATCAATCATCCCTTCATTCACACGAGGACGAACGAGCAAGCAGCTGGACGACTCGCTGTCTGCAGCAGCTCGCACACTCGCTCGCACGCACACGCGACTACAACAGCGCTCCTCTCAAGACTCCCTCTTTCCCCATTCACGACGCAATGGCGGGCGGGGGACCCGACATCGGAAGCTACTCGCCGCTCACGGGCTTTGTGTTCATCTTCAACCTCATCGTCGGTGCTGGCGCACTCACGATCCCGCATGCGTTCGCACAGGTACGATCGAGCATGAACGCATGGATGAATACTTGAGTCGTTCTTATGCACCTGCATTGCCTCGTCTTGCGATCGAAACCTGTCGCTGACTGCATGACGCTACTTAACTAGGTCGGTCTCATCTACGGCTCAGCTGTGCTCGCTGTACTCGCCGCGACGAGCTACGTGACTGCGACGTTCATGATCGAAGCGATTGCTGGCGCAAACGCGCTCCAGAAGCGCAGGCAGCTTCTTGGACTCGCGCCACACGCGTTCGACGACATCGATGACAACGACGACGACCGCATGGAGACTGAGTTCATGCCGCTAATGGTGCCTTCCCAAGTACTAACTTGCGCATTGACGTCCATGCGCTCTCTCTGCGTGCTTGTGTATGCACATTACCGTTGACTGCTGTGTCGATCCACTCACGTATCGCCCTCTGTCTGCACGTACTGCAGGCAGACGACCGCCTCGAGAAGAAGCTGCGCGCACAGCGCCAAGCGCCGCTCTTTTCGTTCGACCTATCGAACAAGGCACGTAGCGTCTCGTGTGGCTTGACTATGGCTGCTGTTGTTTGTCTGTCTCCGCAGCTACGCACTGACGCGCATCGTGTGTTGTATATCACAGATGGAGCTCGCGCAGATGGCCGAGCTGCTCTTTAGCCGCAGCGGCACGATCGCGTTCTACGTCTGCGTCGTCGTGTACCTCTACGGCGACCTCGCGATCTACGCCGTTGGTACGTGTCCACTCATCCACTCATCAACCCGTCCACTCGTCCACTCATCCACTCATCCAAATACACAGCGGTGCCCAAGTCGATGCGCGAGATCGTGTGTCCGCGACCAAGCGCTGGTGCAGCGATATGGCGCTGCTCAGAGCACCTCGACAGCGCACAGCTGTACCGGCTCTTTGTCGTTGCGTTTGGGCTGCTCCTTGGTCCGTTTGCATTCGGCCACGTGAGCAAGACGCGTGCGCTCCAGTTCGTCACGACCGTCGTCCGTCACGCGTCGTTTGCGCTCATGATTGTGCTTGCGCTGATTGGTATTGCACGCGGCGACGGCCGGACCATCGACGACGTCCTAAGTTACGAGCGCCCCGAGCACATCACGACGTTCTTTGGCGTCTGCATCTACTCGTTCATGTGCCACCACAGCATCCCGGGCTTCGTTGCACCGATCACCGACAAGAAGCGCGTTGGCGCAGTCGTTGCGAGCGCATTTGCAGTGCGTCGCTGGGTGTCTACGGGTGTGTATGATAGTGTGTATGTGACGACTGACGTCACTGTATGCGACATGTGCGCTACTGGCGTATAGGCCGTGCTTGCTGTGTACGTTGTGCTGAGCTACTCGGCGACGTTTCGTTTCCAACCCGACGAGATCGACGTACGTCGCGCTCTCTCGCTCTATTACAGCGTATCAACAGATGCACTGACACCGACACTGCTGCTGCTGCTGTTGATGACTCGCTTGGTGCATCACGGCGCGGTCGATTGACTCGCACCTGCTGCGACTGCAAAACGCACAGGACGTCTACACGCTCAACTTCAAGAGCTACCCGATTCGTGCAGTCGCGTACTTTCTCAGTCTCTTTCCAGTCTGTACGCTGAGGTACGCACGCGTTGGCCACCGTTTTGACTACCGTTTTGACTAATCGTATACTGATTAATCGTATACTGACTCGCTATATCGTATTGCTTTGCAGTGCAAACTTCCCAGTGATCACGATCACTTTGCGCGAGAACCTGCGGACACTCGCACAGAGTCTTGCAGGTGACGATGCTGCTACTGCAGCTGCGTCATCGCAGAGCAGCACACGCGCATTTGCGTCGCGTCACGCGTTTGCGCTCGTTGCGATCGTCCCGCCGCTCGTTGTCGCGTTCTTTACCGAGGACGTCTCGATGCTCGTGGGCTTCACAGGCGCGTACGCAGGGCTCGGCATCCAGTGGATCGTCCCGACGTGTCTCGTGCTCTGTCTCCGTCGACAGCTCGAGACCGAGCGCTTGCGCGCAGCTGCATTTGGGAAGCGCGACGTCGTTGTGTGCAACCCGTTTGCGAGTCCGTTTGCGCACGCTGCGTGGCTCTACGTCATCCTCGCGTGTGCGCTCACGTCGACTGCGGTGATCACGGCGTCGCACTTTCAGTAGCACGACGTGTGTTGTCGTTTTTAGCAAAAGACTCCGACACGTATGCCGTGGAGGCAAACAGACAGACAGTCACGAATGCACGCTAACCCAATCCAGTGCGCTGCTGCTTGTCGTTGTAGTGGATGCGCGTGCAATGCTTAGTTGCTGCTGTCTCTCGGCTCCTTTCTCGCTCGTCATCCTACTCGACACGCTTGAACGCGCTGTGCGAGCAGCTTCACACAATTGCGTCAGTCGCGACGCGCGTGTGAGTAGCGCCTCTCGATCTCTTTCGCTTGCTCGTGCGTGCGTGTGTTGGAGCTGCTCGCGCACTCGCTCGAAGCGGCAGTACTGACTCGTATGAGCCAGAGGACCGTGACGACACGAACTGCACATGTGCACGCACATGCGGCACTGAGCCATCAAGTGGAGTGTTGAGGACAGCAGCGAGAGCCAGGGCGGAAGACGAGCCACCGAATCGCGGTGACAAGAGTGGCATGTGCGTTGTACGAACGCTCACTGGCACTCGAGAGAGTGCAGTTTGACACGCGCGCATTGCACGCACAACGAGTCGAACTGGCACTGCGAGTTGCAGGAGAAATGAAGAGCTTCTGGTTCATACGCGATGCGCATTGCGCTTTGCACTCTGATGCAGTGGCATGCTGCACGACGTACACGTGCTTGGCGAT
This sequence comes from Globisporangium echinulatum, assembly GCA_023336405.1. Classification (NCBI taxonomy): domain Eukaryota; phylum Oomycota; class Peronosporomycetes; order Pythiales; family Pythiaceae; genus Globisporangium; species Globisporangium echinulatum. Next base: position 13,008 of record JAADWX010000042.1, on the reverse strand, counting down.
CCACATGCGTCGCACACTGCTCGTGTGCTCATGTCGTTTGCTCGTTGGTCGTAAAAATCAAGGTGAAAGTAGCGAGATTGCAGCGAGATTATCATTGAGCACAGCCGTTCTGATTATGTATGTGTCTTGATTACAGCAATCCGTTGTCATATGAAATATACTCCACCTTTCGCAATTATTCGAGTATTCTATTTAGCAATTCGAATAATAGTAAGTATCAGGCTGCTTGAAAAAGGAGGCACTAAGAGTAGCCATCTAGCTAACTGCATGCTAGTATAGCGTACAATAGTGAATTGTTTTTATCAACACCTATTTGTATTTGTATATTCAATCGAGATGTAGTTGTAATTTCTGTTTTGTCTTATTCGTGATCAATGCGAAAGAAGCAATTGCCCTAACCCACGCCTAATGTGCATTTGCGGCAAAACACGTAAGCTTGAACATGACAACTGCGTCCTGATATATATTTGCATTTGCAATAATTATAGTCCGATATAGTTCGACATAAAAATACATTCAAACTAATATTGCCAGCCAGTTTGCACCACAATTCAAACCCACAAGTGCAAACAACATCGAGATCAACGCAGTGGCGACACTGCGACGGGCGACGACGGCACCAACGACGACGACGCTGAACGATACGACCAATAGCGCTTGGAGCACCTCTTGCGTACTCCGCCACTCTCCCTTTCACTGACTCCCGTCTGATCGAGCTCTCGTCGGTCGGAAAGAACGCGGAGAACGCGCCTGCTGACCTGCTCAGGAGCCGCACGCCGCTTCCACTTTCGCTTCTGCCGTCTCTCTGGCGTCGCGCGCACGCACGCACGCAGTCACGCCGTCAGCGCCGGCTCGATCCTCTGACGCCGCGTTCCCACAACGCGATTCGCGCCGCGCAGCACACACACGCCCCCTCGCGCCGCCGTCGCCACCGACCGACACATACACACAGAACCATGGCAGCGTTCCAAGGTGCGTAAGCGCACGCGTGTGTGTATGTGTATGTGTATGTGCATGACACACCACTTCGTGTCTCGCTTGTTTGCTTACTGACTGACAGACGACTCTTGATGCACACACACGTATATGTATGCGTATCTGCAGCTCCACCGCTCTCGGCGTTCTTCCGCAAAGAGGAGGACCACCTCGTGACGCAGGGACTCACGGACGTGCACGGCGTCGCCATGTTCCACTCGCTCTATGACGTTGGCGACCTCATCGGCCGGTACGTCTTGTGTACGAATCATCATGTGCATGTGTGTGTGTCACGTCGTGCTGACGTGTATATGTGTGTATGTGCATCCATGTCGGCAGTGGCGCGTTCTCGATGGTGTACCTATGCCGACGGAAAGAGACGCAGCAGGTCTTTGCAGTCAAGGTCATCAACAAGCTGCTGTGCATAAAGAAGAAGACGCTGCGCGACGAGATCACCGTGCTCATGCGCGTCAAGCACGCCAACATCATCAGCCTCGAAGAGGTCTACGAGAGCGAGAAAGAGCTGCTGCTCGTCATGGAACGGTGCGTTATTTGTTGCTTGTTACGTATTGCCTAATGGCTCTTTGAGCACACGGGTTTGTTACATTCGTACTTATGGGAATCGACTTGCACGTGACTGCAGTGTCACGGGCGGCGAGCTCTTTGAGCGCATTGTCCAAGTCGGCGTGTACTCGGAGCGGCAGGCAGCCGAGATCGTCGCGAACGTCCTCAGCGCACTGAGCTATCTCCACTCATGCAACATCTTGCACCGCGACATCAAGCCCGAGAACATTCTGCTCGCAAGCCACGACAGCGCCGAGGTCAAGCTGAGCGACTTTGGCATTGCAAAAGTGCTCGAGGACGACAACGACGACGCGCGCTCGCGCGGCCGCGCATATACGAGCTGCGGCACCGACTACTACGTCGGTGCGTCGATGTGTCTATAGGATTGTGTGGCTTGCTTACTTGTTGCTCGACGCAGCAGCTGACAGATCCGATCGCTTTGACGCTGCGCATGCGCAGCGCCGGAAGTGCTCAATGGCGAAGGCTACGACAACAAAGTCGATCTCTGGAGTCTCGGCGTCGTCGTCTACATCATGTACGTCCATCTCGCTATTTGACTGTATGCATGCATGTACGGACGTCCAGCGCGTTGACTCGCTTTCGCACATGTCGCATATTACGTTCCAACAGGCTCTGCGGTTTTCCGCCGTTCATGGAAGACGAGCACAGTTTCGAGTCGGTGTACGAAAAGATCCGGTCCGGCGCGTTTGAGTTCCCCGCGCCGTACTGGACGAACGTGTCGGAAGAGGCAAAGGATTTGATCCGCAAGCTGCTCACGGTCACGCCGCACGAGCGCTTCAGTGCCGCGCAGGCGCTCGACCACCCGTGGATCAAGGGCGTGTCGATGGCGTACAATGAGCAGCCGCTTGCGTCCGCGATCCTCGAGATGAAGCGCTTCAACCAGAAGCGGCGCTTCAACTAGCAGTTTGCGTACCCGCACGCAGCGCTTGCGTACCCCCTTTCGTACCCATCGTAACCTCCCCCTCACCACCATCATCACTCGTGCCTGTTCATTTATCAGCGAGTCAGCCGAGTGAATCGAATCGAGCCAGTCGCGCATTAGAAGAAGTCGCGAGCCAGTTCTGCGTGTTCGTGTTCGATCGACCGCTGCTTGCGCCAGCGCCAGCCACATAGAGACCATCATTCATTCATTTCCCCATACAAGACACATACAAACACGCAGCACACTAGCACCAGCTGCTGCGACTAGCTACTTACTACTTTGACAACCTGGTTGCCCTTGTTGATAGATTCAATTGCCTCGTGAGCTGGTGGTTCTGCAGCTACTGCTGCTTCGCTTCGTGCTTGCTTGCGTCGGTCGGAACAGTCGCAGTTGCAGCAGGCGGCTTGCGGTGCCACCAGTCGATGACGTACGTCTGGAGGTCCTGAAAGTGCGCACTTGCGTACACGTGCTTGAGCCCGTCGACGATCGCACTAACGTCCACGGTCGTTCGATCAATCAGTCAGTCACTCCCTATACACACATGCACACACACACAGTAGAGCGCCAGTAGCGCCACGCACGCACCTCGAGTCCATGGCGACGTTGTATGCGTTCGAGAGGTGTTCAGGCAGCTCGTGCGCGTTCGCGACGACGCCGTCGGTCTTGAGCCGTGCAGCGAACGTCGCGAGGCGGCTGGTTCACGTAGGCACCGGCAGTGTCAGCCACACAGTGGGATAACCAGCAAGCCGACCAACCAACCAGTTCCGAGTGACTCGCATTGGTCATCACATCACCTGAGGTGCATCGCTGCCGTCATGATCTGCGTGCCCGTCTCCATAGCCTTGGAGAGTGTGAGGCTCCCCTCGAGGCAGTACACGGCCGCGCGCACGTTCTCCCACACGCGCAGCAGTGGCGACTCGAGCAGCAGGATCTCGAGGCCGTCAAGCGTGTCCAAGTCGCCGCTCGCATACAGATTGTAGAGCGCCATTGCGTCGTGGTGCTCGACCCAAAGGAACGGCGCGAGCGGCAGCGACAGCGTGCCGTAGAACGTCACGAGCAGCACGAGCACGACGAACGACGCGCAGCGCTTGGCAAACAATCCTGCAACAATGGCAACCACGTCCGTCAGTAAGTTCGACCGCCAAGAAGCCCGTGAGTCAGGACGTATACACCAACACTCGCAGTCCAACATTCATAGACAACCACATACGCCCACAAACACACACTAACACATCCCAACACACACACTAACATACACTAACACACGCTAGCACACGCTAACACACACACACTCAAACGCACCAAGCAATCCAAGAGCTCTCGGTGGCGGAATCGCGCGCAAACTCGTCTTGAGGTACGCAACGAGCACGGCCATCTCGCTGTTTGCGCCGCCGCCCAAGTGCGTCATCTGTGCGCGCAGACGCTGCAGTTCAGGCCGAAAGACGCCGACGGCTGTCGTCTCGAACGCGCTAAAGCACTCGCTGAGCATACGCGCGAGCGCGTCGAGCGAAAAGTCGGACGGCTGCTGCCAGTAGTCGACGACCCAGTTGCCGAGGCCGAGCACGAACCACGCGTCGATATCAACGTCCTGCTGGATCGCGTCAGTCACGTGCGCGTACAACTTGGTCCACGCAGCGCGCACAGCAGTCTGGAGCTCGTCGGGCGTGACGGATCCGAGTGCGAGGCCGCCAGCGTCAAGCAGTGCAGACGGCAGGAGCCGCAGCGTATCGACGACTTCGCCGCGCCAGCCGCCCCAAAAAGCGATCGCCGTAGCGTACGCGGCAAACTTGAGGCGCTTGCCATTGCCCCATTGCTGGCGCCACGCACTCGCACTTGGTTGGCTCGCACTGACTACCAGTCCAGCAGTCACGCCTGTAACGACAAGGCTGAGCGTGATGTCGCGCTGCTGGAGGAACAGCACAAACTTGAGCTGCCCGACGACTTTGAGTACGATCGGTACAGCAGCTGCGACACGCGGCGCGAACGTGAACGCGCCGAGCTTGTCGCTCGACGTGCGTGCCCACGTGTCGAGCTGGCGCCACACGAGCAGTCGCACGCGCGACTGGTAGAGACAAAGCACGACGATCGTTGTAGCCATGAATTTGTGGCGGTGCACGATCGTTTGGGCTAGAACGCCAAGCAACAGCAGCGACAGACCAAGCGCGACGCTCCGCAACCGCAGCAGTTCGGTAAGTACGTACAGCGTCGCGAGACGCGAGAGCTGCGCGACGTCCAAGTGCTCGAGGATGCGCTTGGCTTTGGCGTCGAACGTGAGTGCGCGGTCATCAGGCGATGCGTTCGACAGCGTCGTTGTCGTTGTGGTTCGCGGCTGTTGCTGAGGCTGCCGAGTGCGCTCGAATGCCGTCGATAGTGTGAGTGAGCGGCCGCCGCTGTGGGATGCATGCAACTCGATAGTGCGAGTTACGCCATCAGCATCGGCATCGCTGTCATCGTTGTCGTCATCGTTGAGCAGCAGGTCGTCGACGACTGCGAGCCGTGCGGTGCGCAACCCTGTCTGCAGTTCCTCACTGCTCGGGTCGACGTCCAGCCCTGTTTGCCACAATGACGTGAGCGCTCTGTATGTAAGCATGCGCGCATCGACTAGTCTACGATGATACATGCACGGTCATACGCACCAGTCTTGTAGCACACGACGGCGTCGTTGAACTTTCCCTGCAGACACAGTGCACGACCGAGCAGCTCGTAGCCCACAGCACGGCTGCGGCTCAGCTGGATGCACGTGCGCGCAACTGCGACAGCCTGCTCGATCGCCTCGGGTGTGCCCTCGTCAACGAGCTGTGCGTACTGTTGCAAATGCGGCGCGAGCTCGGTCGCCGAGAGCACGAGCTCGGTCGATGTCGTCGTTGCGCATGCATGTTCGTGCGTCATCGTCGCTGATTCTGAAGAGAAATGCGTGTCAAGCAGCGTGATTTGGAAGTTGACAATGCTTGTTTTGTGTGTATTTTAGTTCTTCAATGATTATTTCGGTAAATACAGCGTACCACGCGATGGGTCCGAGCTCCATACTCAACTGAAGTCAATTGCGCGCCAGTGGAGCCATCTGAAGCAGCGCGCAATGGTTGGCGGAAACCTCGCGGCCGCATTTGGCAGGAACGACACTCGCACAAGCTCTGTACACGAAGCGCTCTCTGCTGCTACCACCTGCTGCTGCGTGGCTGCTCTCTAAGCCACTTCACACAACTGCTCGCCACGCAACTCGCAACTCGCAACTCGCGACTCACCCACTGCTAGCCCACGCACTTTGCGTCTCGCCCCGGCCCGAGCACTCGCACCGCCTCCCTCTTATCTCCTTTCTCCCACTCCCTCCCGCTTCTCGACCATGGCCGACTTCCTCACACTCGTCGCGGCGCTCATGGCGAACGACAACGCTGCGCGCAAGCAGGCCGAGGAGACGTACGCGCAGTACAAGAGCGAGAACCCGCAGGCGCTCGTGCTCCAGCTTGTGCAGCTCCTGCGTACGGGCGACGACGCCGAAGCGCGTGCGTTCGCGCCTGTGCTGCTGCGGCCGCTCATTGAGCTCAAGTCGGGCGTGTACGAAAAGCTCGAGCCGCAGGCGCAGGCGACGCTCAAAGCGCAGCTGCTCGAAGCCGTTGCCGTTGAGCCGGTCGCGCACATCCGGCGCAAGATCGGGCACCTCGTTGCCGAACTCGCGTCCGTGTCGCAAAAGTTTGCGCAGCCGTGGCCCGAGCTGCTCGCGGCGGTCTCGGCGCTCACAACGCACGCAGATGCGCTCTTGCGCGAGACCGCATTTGACCTGCTCGCAAAGCTCGCCGAGTACGTACCGGAGCTCCTCGCGCCGCACAAAGAGAGCTTCCTCGCGCTCTTTGCAACGTCGCTCAACGACGCAAGTGCCGACGTGCAGACTGCGAGCCTCAAGGCCGCGTCGTCGTTCCTGCTCACGCTCGACGACGCGCAGGAGCTCGCAGCATTTGCTGTGATCATCAACCCGATGCTCCGCGTACGTATGTGTATACGAATGTATACCTGAGTGTATCGCTGTGTATATTATCGCCAGTATAGCATCCGACTGACGTATACCACATGCGCTACAGATCATCGAGTCGCTGCTCACGGCCGGCGACGAAGCGACGTTCCGCGAGATCCTCGCTGCGCTCGTGCAGGTCGCAGAGCTCCACCCGAAGTTCTTCCGGCAACACCTCGACGCCGTCGGACGCGCAATGGTCGTGATCTCGTCAACGCAGGACCTCGATGCCGACTCGCGCGAACTTGCCGTTGAGTTCCTGCTCTCGCTCGCTGAGAACGCCGGCGGCATGGTCCGCAAAGCGCCAGCGCTCGTGCAGTCGGTCGTGCCGCTCGTGCTCGCGATGATGTGCGAAGTCGACGACGACGCGACGTGGGCGAGCGCGTTCGACGACCCCGAGACGTTTGCGGAAGCAAAGCGCGACGCCGAGACGAGCATCAGCGACACGGGCGCAGCTGCGATCGACCGCCTGAGCGCATCGCTCGGTGGCGCAGCAGTCTTGCCAGTCGCGATCCCGATCATCAAGGAGCTGCTGAGCGACGCCGACTGGCGCAAACGCCGTGCTGCACTGTACGCGATCTGCCTCCTCGGCGAAGGCTCGAAAGCGCTCATGACGCGCGAGCTCGACAATGTCGTCGCAATGGTCATGCCGTTTTTGCAAGACGCTCATGTGCGCGTGCAGTACGCGGCGCTCCACAGCATCGGGCAGCTTGCCGAGGACTTTGGTGAAGTGCCAAAAGGCAAGAACTTCCAGGCCAAGTTCCACACTGTCGTGCTGCCAGCACTCACCGTGCTACTTCAGGCATCGGAAGGAACAACCGTGCCACTCCGCACGCGCGCACTTGCAGCAAGCGTTGTCATCAACTTTTGCAACACGAACGTCTGCAAGCGCGCGTACGTTGCGCCACACAGCGCAGCGCTGCTCGAAGCGCTCTTCCACGCACTGCGGACATGCCCGCGGCCAGTGCAGGAGCAAGCAATCACAGCAGTCGCGAGCGTCGCCAAGGTCATTGGGAGCGACTTTGCGCGCTTCTACGACATCTTCATGCCGCTCGCGAAGGACGTGCTCGTGCACGCCGTTGGCGCCGAGTACGCACTGCTGCGCGGCAAAGCGATGGAGTCGATCGCACTGATCGGCCAGGCCGTCGGGAAAGACCGGTTTGTCGCCGACGCAAAAGACGTCATGGCGATTCTGATCCAAGTCCAGGCGAGCGACGCGCTCGAAGGGCCCGAGGTCCAGTACGTCGCGCAGTCGTGCGTGCGCATTGGCAGTATCTTGAAAGCCGACTTTGTGCCGTACCTCCCACACGTCGTGCCGCCGCTCGTGCGGCAGGCGCAGATCGCGCCAGACATTGTCCTAAGCGACCTCGTCGACGGTGTTGACGATGATGTCGTTGACGGCAAGACCGTTGATGGCCGCGACGCCGTGACTGTCGACATTCGTGGCGTCGGCAAGAAGCGGCTCGAGATCAACACGAGCGCACTCGAAGAAAAGACGAACGCGTGCAACATGCTGTACCAGAGCGCACTGGACCTCGAAGGCGCGTTCTACCCGTACGTCGCGGACGTCACGGACGTCTTGCTGCCGCTTTTGAGCTTTGAGTACGTCGAAGACATTCGGATCGTGAGTGCGCTGAGTCTTGCAAAGCTCCTGCACTGTGCAGTCGACGGTACGCTCCACTACGGCTACGGCGCAACCGCCCCACACTTTCCGCAGCAGCTCTTTGAGAAGTGCTTGGAGCCGCTACTCAACGGTCTCCAGACTGAAGAAGACCTCGAGTGTCTCGGCGCGTTTGCGGAAGCGACATCTGCGTGTCTCGAAGTCTGCAAAGACGCAGTTGCGAGCGGCGTCCACGTCGGCGTGCCGCTCGAGCACGTCCCGCGCGTCGTCGACGTGCTCAAGACCGTTGCTGCGAGCAGCGCCGAGCGCATGACCGCAACACTGCGCGAGAACCAGCAGGACGAGGACTACGACGACGAAGCGGCACACAAGCAGAGCGAGACCGACGAAGTTGAAGAAGGCGTGTTCCGATCGATGATCGACTCGATCGGGTGGCTCATCAAGACGCACAAGGACGCGATGCTCCCAGTGTTCAAGCTCCACCTCTTGCCGTTCGTGACGCCACTGCTCGACCTCAATGTTGTGAACGTGCTGCGCGGTCAAGCGATCTGCATGATCGACGACGTCATTGAGCACTGCGGCGCACCGGCGCAGGAGCTCGTGCCACTCTTTGTATCCCACCTACTTGCTGGTCTCGAAGACCACTCGGCGTCGGTCATCCAAGCGTCGGCGTACGGCGTCGGTGTCTGCGCCGACAAGTGCGGCGCCGCGTTCGCGCCGTTTGCGTCGTCTGCGCTCGAGAAGCTCGTGCACCTCATCTCGGTCTCGGCGACCGTCGACGACGACGACGAAGTCGCTGCCGCGCGCGACAACGCGGTCAGCGCAGTTGCAAAGATCCTGCTATTTGCCGACGCCAACAGTAGCAGTGGCATTGACACGGCCAAGCTCTGGTCGGTCTGGCTCGCGTGGCTCCCGCTCCGCACCGACGTGCTCGAAGCGCGCGACGTGCACGCGCGGCTCATTGCGCTCGTTGACGCTGGCAATGCAGCGCTTCTCGGTCCCGACTATGCGAACCTGCCGCTGATCCTGAACGCATTTGCAGCAATCCTGCGTACGTTGCGTGTGCTGAGGTGTCCTCGTTATGCTGTCCTGGTTTTGATGTGCTGTCCTGATGGTGGAGTTTTCGACACTCACTTATCTATGTGTGTGTATGCCAAACCTACAGTGCACGAGCCGCTCGAGGCCGACGAACTCGCAGACGACGAGGACGACGAAGACTTTTCGATCATCTCGGACGACGCGAAGACGCAGCTCCGTGCGCTGCTTGCGAAGCTGCAGGCGCAGCTGTCAGCGCCAGTCGTGCAAGGCGCGTGGAGCGCGCTCTCGGGCGACGCACAGCAGGCGCTTGCGCAGCTCTAAGCACTGCGTGTGTGCGTGTGCACAGATGTGCGCAATTGAGGTGGGAGCGAGTCGATCCGATTTTTTACCACTCGTTTGTAGGAAGTAGGACAGTCAGCATGTAGGACGACAAGTAGGACATATAGGACAGATAACTAGTTACGAGCAGCAATGTTACTTCCGATCGGACGCATGACATGTTACGAGTCGAGAGCTGTGGATTGCAGAAGCGATGCAGTAGCGCAGGCGAGCAGATAGAGACGCATCGAGATGAATGAAGGTGCTGTCGCCATGGGCGTGTGTGTGCGTTGTCGCCTCATCTCCGTAACAGCAGCTTGAGCGCAATGCCAACGACGACGACTGCACCGACGAGTCCAACGCCGAGGATGCCGTCTGTTCGCGCCGATCCAATCGCACACGACCGTCAGTCAACTGATCACACGTACATACATACACATACACATTCACATACAGATGCATACAAACATACCTTGTGCAGTGACCTCTTTGATGCACTCGCGCAGCGCAAGCGCTTTTGTGTGGCTCGGGTCGATGCGAATGAGCCGCTCGCAGTGGCTGCGACTCGCGCGGTACTCGCCGAGGCCGTAGTGCGTCAGCGCCGTCCAGTACAGACACTCCTTTTCGTCGTGACCCTGCTCGAGCAGGTCTGTTCGCGCCGATATACAGACACACAGTCGCATCACGTGTGTTGTACCCATATAGCGAGTCAGCAGTCTGTGCGCTTCTGCAGATACTAAGCCAGTAATGCAACTGCAGCAGGCGCTATACGCCTACGCATACATACATAACGCACCTTCGAGCAGCCCGATGCCGCGGTACTTGTCGTCGCGCTTCTTGCTCTTTGCGAGCGCAATCGCATACCGCAGCTTCACCTGATTATCAGTGTGATGCCATCGACGCAGTGAGTCGATTGCTATCGCTATCGCGACTGCACATGCCGTTCGTCTATGCGCGTAGTATACAAAGCGATAGCAACAGTGCGCATACATGCACACACAATGACACACATGCACACACCTGCGGCGACGGCTGGTCCTTCTCTTGCTCCATCAGGTAGTTCTCGCGCGCTGTCTCGAGCTCTTCAACCGAGAACCAGTCGCTCGAGTCCGAGAGCGAGCCACCGGGTTTGCTAGGCGACGCAGGCGCATATGTCTTCATATTTGCTTGCTGCTTCGTTGACGTACGTGCTTCGTCGTCGTCGAGGCGATACGTTAACGTCGTCGATGCGCGCAGACCGCACAGCTTGGCGAAATGCGAGCAACTTGTCCATGCGGCGAAGAAGAAGGCGTATTATTTCGGAAAAGCTACCTGCGAAAAGGTGCAATCGTTACCTATTTATGAACATCACAGCGCATCTGCCAATCACAGATCCATCGAAAACGCATCAGCGAACCAAAATATGGATACATGCTTAAGAGGTCGAAATATATTTGTGTGACATTCTGGTTCAAATCACCACAACCTCAACATCACAAATGCAGCGCGTGTGCTGATTTATTGATATGCTGCAATGAGCTTCACAGCCAATTACACATACACACGACAAGCAAAAAGAAGTGAGGAGCGCACTCGACGAGATGCTGCGACGCTGCATTGCAGTATGTGTAGCCGCAATGGCTACGACCGCGACGAATGCGCATGCGTACGACGCGCTGCACGTACCGTCGCTCGACTTCCGCACAATGGCGTTCAACGACTCGCTAGTGCGCAGCTTGCAGACATACGGCATCGTGACGATCAAGAACGTACCCAACTACGCAACGCAACGCAGCGCGTACTTGCGCGCTGCAGCCGAGTGCGTGTGGCAGCGACGCGCGCCAGGCGAACACAGCGGCATCCTGCACCACACGCTCGCCGACGGCACGCAGCGACTAACAATCAGCTCGATCGACGGCGTCGACGGCCTCGCGCCAGGCGACTGTATCGAGTACCAACTGCGCAAGCAGCAGTTCAGCGACGTCGTCACACAAGCGATCGACGCGCTTGGCGCAGCATTCGACGCAACGCTTGCGCGTACTGCTGCAGTAACCACTATACAGCCCGAGCAGAGTCTGCATGCGCTCGTCACGCAGGCTGACGTGATCGACCACTTTCACACGTACGTCCCAGTAGCAGCAACGAACTCATCATCAGTTGTCTCAAACGCGACAAGTGCAGACCGCGACGCGTCGTTTGCGCTCCACATGCACTCGGACTCGGGCGTGTTCATCGCGATGAGCGCACCAGCGTTCTATCGCGTCGCTTTGTCATCGTCGCCTTCACTTTCGTCACTCTCGACATCGCTATTACAAGAGATCGCAAACCCGGATCCAGCAGCTGGTCTGTTCATCAAGCTGCGCGACAGCAACACAGTTGTGCGGCCTGTGCAGCCGCCAGACGAACTCACGATCATGATCGGCGACGGTTTTGCGGCATGGACGAAGCTGCCAATCGCAATCCCAGCAGTCGTGCACGCGATGCGCATGCCGCAGACGAGCAGCTCTGTCGACGCGCCGCTGCTCCGTGCGTGGTTTGGCAAGATGGTGCTATTGCCAGCTGCGGCCCCAATGCAGTCGACAGGCACGACGTATGCAGCGTACAGCCGCGCGCTCAGTGCACTCGCACAGCAAAGCTCGACTCTCTTCCCAGCCGACGTCGCAGCAGCAGCGTGTCCTACATTAGGGCGGCGGCAGCTTGCAGTCGGTGCGTGTGCGTACCGGCGCTGCCACCCGTTCGCGACGACTGTCAAGCCGGAAAAGTGCGCGTACTGGTGCAACGCACACACGATGGACGCCGCGTTCGACTTTGCCGCGCTGTGTGCTGCGAACTGTCTGTGCGCGCACCACGCAGTGACAGACGGCACGTACCAGTGCTGGATGAGTTGCTTTGAAGTCGACGAGAGCTGCAGCAAGCACCAGAGTTGCAAGGACCTCGTGCTCGACGACGGCGTGCGGATCCCACAGCGCACGTGCAGCGACGTGCCGCCGCCACTTGGGTACACGCCCGCAGCGCTGCGCATGCGCGTCAAAGTCGAGATCGAGGCGTCCGAGGTGGACTTGGGGTCCGACTCGGGGTCTGACTTGGTCTGATCCTAGACAGTGAGTGATCGGAGTACACAGATGCACTGGAGACGTCGTGTAGCATGTTGAGATCGTGAGAACGGACTCACACGTGTAGCTCTTCATACAGATGACAGTGCGTCCGCCACTTGCTCATTGGTAGTATGGAGGAAGAGGCGATGGAGACGTTGTAGCGCGAGTTAACCCAGTGAGAAAGGACACGTGCGTAGCTCTCCGTACAGCAAGCAGTCAATCTGTCAATCTGTCGCTCAGTCACTCTGTTGCTCATTCGCTCACCCGCACTCGCGCTCTCGATATGGCCGCGTCTATCGGAAGTCACTGCTGATGCTGCACCCGATGTCGAGCTCAAGATCTTGCTCGCAAGCCGAAAGGCTGCAGCCATCTTTGCAACCGAGACCGAGCGCCTTGCCGTCTGCCGCGTGCTCAGCGCCGTGCACGCTGCTGATCCGCGCCTGAGCTTTCGCAAGTGGCTCGTGCCGTACTC
>JAADWX010000041.1:0-64696 GCA_023336405.1 Globisporangium echinulatum | reverse complement strand
GAGCTCGTACCACATCCAAGTCGTGGGCTCCATTCCAACGTGCCAGAACGTCCGACTGAGTCTCCCGTTGACGCTAGTTCCCCTCGAGATCCCAAACGTGTCGTCGGTGCCAATGCGCTCCGTCGGTGTCGAGTCCAGCGCGACCAATGCGAGTCTGCAGAACGGAGCCAAAGAAGCGATCGCGAGGGATAGTGAGCGCGTCGAAGACGCAGAACAGAAGCACGATCTACGAGTCGATAGCGACGACAAGGCCTCAAAGTCGAGTGAGTGATGGCGTACTAGTATTCGGTAGGCTAGAGACATGTTGTATCCTGACTGCATCAATCAAAGTCACGATCAGACTCGCTCGTGGGTATTCATTCAGCTAGGCTCGACAAAATCGACGTTTAGTGGGTGGACCACGTCACATTGTGGTTTACTTTGCCAACCTGAGCGCTCAGTTTGCAAAGCAGCACATATTGACGTCGAGACACAATGGATCGAGCAACGACAACGACCACCAGCAACACGTCGACGATGTCTGCAGCAGCGCCACTCGAGCTCAAGCAGCACAACCGCAGCGCGAGCAAGAACCTCAAGCACAAGTCGAAGAGCAAACGGGCGAATGCTACAGCGCCGAGCGATGGCGACGCTTCCAGTAGTAGCGTATCTGCGACGACTGCAACGGCGATCACTGGTGATGCTGCGAGGGGTCACCACGTCCACCACCACCACCACCACGCGCATCGCCACGGCCGCAATAGCAGTGCCGCAGCGAGCGCGAGCAAGAGCGAAGACGCAATGCGCGAACTGCTCACGGGCAAGATCGCAGAGCTGCAGATCGGTGGCGACGAGAACCTCGAGGCCCCGATCGACCTTTCTGGTGCGTGCACGTGTCTGTATGTGTCTGTATACGTGTGAGCGGCATAAGCTACCAATCTGCTGCTGTATGCACTGATCCAACGATGACGACGAGCAGGCATCTTCCAGGACGAGACGCTCGCGCCGCGTACCGTCGCAGCCATGCAGAGCGTGCTCGCAAACGCGGCGCTGAGTGCTGACGACAAAGTCGACGCCCTCGCGGCGCAGCTCACAACAGCGGTGCGTGTCGCACTCTCTCGCTACGCCACTGAACGGTATGAATCCGACACGTACATGCGACTCGTCGTCGCTCATGCGTGTCTGTCTGCCCTCACGACCACGCACAGAGCGACGCGCTCGCGCAGCTGCAGCAAAAGATCAGCGACGTGAACGCCAAATGCGTGCTCTTCAAGCAGCGCAAAGCTACCGGTGCGTCTCGGAACTGTATCTCTACACTGTATACAGCCAAGGCGCCTGTCGGTCTCATACACCAGCGCATCTTCGTACTGACCGCTCGCTCGCATCGATTGAACGACTTTCAGCGACGACCGAGCTCGTTAAGACGAGCGCAACGAAAGCAAAGCTCGAGCAGCTCTGCCGCGAACTTCAGAAGCAGAACAAGCTCGTCGTGGTGCGTTGCTGCTGTTAAGTAGTCAATTCTGTCGGCACGCAGCAGTCGCTCACATCCTCTCGCCTTTGTGTGTCTGTGTCTACGAACAGAGCGAGAGCCGTCGCATCGCAGACGAAGAGGCGCAGAAGCGGTACTGCACGTGCTTACGGTTGACGACTTGTCTATCGACTTGGCTACTGACACAAGCGTCCATACTGTGTGTCCATCTGTGTGTGTCGTCCTTCATCGGATCTTCTAGTCGTGAGCTCTCGACGCAGTTCCAGAAGACGATCGAAGAAGTGAGCGTCAAGATGGACCAGCAGGGCAAGGACTACGTCGCGTCACTTCGAGAGAACGAGAGGTGCGGACTACCAGTCACTCGGTGTGTGTCTATCTGACTGTATATGTGCTCACACACACGTACTCCTACTATACTGCGACTGCTAGTCTGCAGCAAAAGCTCAAGAGCTTCCTCGAGCAGTACGCTGTGCGCGAGGAGCACTTTGCGAAGCAGCTCGAAGCGAAAGACCTGACGGTTCAGCTCGCCGAAGCGCGACTGTCACACCAAGTCGAACTCACGGCGCGCGAGACCGAGCGCGTCAAGCTCGCGCTCGACAAAGCAAAGGAGTTCTCGGACCGCGAGCAGCAGCTCCAGGTCCGTTGGCTTGTTAGTCACGCACTGTCTGTTTGACTGTTTGGCTGACGGACGGACGGACTAATTGACTTACACACACCTATACAGACGCAGTTGAGTGTGTACTCGGAGAAGTTTGACGTCGTGCAGGAGACGCTCAACAAGAGCAACGCCATGTTTACGACGTTCCGCGACGAGATGGACAAGGCGAGTCGGTCGCTCTGTTGGCAACTCTGTATATGGCAAGCTCTAACACCACTGTGATGCGGCTCTAATACTGTGACTCGACCTTACCATCATAGATGACCAAGCACATCAAGACGCTTGAGAGAGAGAACGCTGCGATGAAGAAAAAGTGCGCGGCGTACGACACGAGCGCACTCGCAACGGTCCACGACAAAGTGCGCGCAGCTGAGGACGCGCAGCGACAGCTTGAGAAGATTCGGAAGCTCGAGAGCCTCTGCCGCCAGCTCCAGGCCGAGCGCAACAGCATTCGCGACGCCGACAAGCAGCTCGCGCCCGAGTCGGTCTAGTGGAGCGATCAATGGATCAATGGATCGATGGATCGATTGATGGATTGATGGATCAAGAGAGCGAGCCCTGCCGATCTAGTCGACTCTGTTCCAGCAGTGGCTCGCAGCGTCGCTTGCATCTATGCGTCTGCATCGTGAGAGCCACAAACATAATGACCAACTGACTGACATTGCGTCTAATCTTTTCTGGTATGTATCTGAGTCTTCGTGGATATCTTATGTCTTATTGGATATCTTATGCACATCGAATCAAGTAAGTTTGTACCACAGATTGACATCTTAGTCGACATAGTGGATATCTTCGTGGATATCTTATGTCTTAGTGGATATCTTCGTGGATATCTTATAATTCTGAGAAATAAGAAGATTGAAGCTATACTTAGGACTGACGACGCGCATGCTAAGAGCTCGCTCATGATCCAGACGTCGAGCTTACGTTCGTTTGTACGAACGCACGCGCAGCACGGCAAACGACGACAGCAGCACGGCGTACAACATGACGCTTGCGATCGCAGCTACTGACAGCATCAGTGAGGAGCAGGCGCGGCTGCAGCGCGCGGTGCTGCACGCCAAGAAGCAGATCGGTGGCACGGCAGCGCCCGTCAACTACTCGTTCAGTGAGCGCGTGTTTGGGAAGGACGACACATCGAAAGACAAGGCGCTCGCTAAGCTTGCGGTGGTTGAGAGCCTGCAGTCGCGCATCCTCTCGAGCGACAAACCGGGCTGGAACATGTCGACGTCCAACTACGACAACATGCAGCTCACGGGCAAGTGCTACAAGCGCACGAACGTCAACGCCGAGGTGTGTGTGTGTGTGTGTGTGTCGATGTATGTTTATACGTGTGCGCGTGCGTGTGGATGTGCGTCAGTAGTGGCACCATACGGGATGCAAGTCGTATACTAATAACGTTACACTACTACTGCCATGTCGACTACGACTTCCATACTACTACGACACCTACTGTTATGACGACCCTCAGCGGAACCGCATGCACATGTACGTGTACAACTTCCGGGCTGAGAAGCTCCCGAAGAAGTACCCGACGAGCAAGCCCAAGTCGAATCGCTTCAACATGGGCATCCTCGAAGTCGCGCTCCAGGACGAGTACATGGGCGAGACGTTTGGCGACGACCGCATGGCCAAGGTGCGTGCGTGTGTGTGCAGACGTCGTTTACGACGGTGTGAGAGACACTTGTATCTCGACTGTCATTGCAGCGCTGACACCCGCTGTGTGGCCACTCGCTCTCGTATAACCGCACTCTAGGGCATCAGCAAACGCACTGAGGAGCTACCGAACCACCCGGATCTGCGCGATGCCGTGCCGTGGAACCCCTCGAGCGAGCTTACAGCGTCGGTTCGCAAAGCGCACGTACGTCATGTGTGACGCGACGCGCAGTGTTGTCGAGTGTCCTTGGCACTTGGTTCACAATGTCGCTCGTGCTGTCATCTGGAGCGCTCGGACGCATTGCTAAAGGGGCTAGCAGTGACCTCGTGTGGCTCGCTAACTCTCAGTACTCGCTCACTCGACACTATGTTTGTGGCTGATACAGCTCCGCAAACTCGAGGCCGAGCGCATGGCGAACAGCTCCAAGTGGAAGCTTAAGGTCGTGGCAGCGCAGACTGGCAGCAGCAGCTACAAGACGCCCGAGCAGCTCGTACGCGACACGAACGAGCGACTGCGGCAGGAGAAAGAAGCTGTGCGGCGGCAGAAGGAAGAGGAGCAGCAGCGCCACATGCGCAGCAGCCATGGTCGCCACCACACGACGCGGTAGGGATCGAGAGCCAATACACAGACATACAACCACTAGTTCAGTCGATTCGACCTCGGTAGCATGACAAGATGCCACACTGGCGAGTGGATCCATCTACAATCACATTGCATCTGTGTTAATACGACGCCAATCGTGACTTCATCACGACATATGTACGACTCGATCTACATAATTACGACATAATCACGACGCTTGAAGAGCTGCGTCGCTTCAGTCTTCCTCTACATTCATCATCTAGTCTAGCTGCTGCGACACATCTGTGAGATCACACACACGCGCGCACACGAGTCTCGCGTTTTCCTACATACACGCAAGCAGAGCACACTGTCGTACGGATGGCAGCACCGACGCCTCCCGAGTCGCTCGTGCTGTATGGCGACCCGATCTTTACGGGTGAGACGCTCGACCCGACCAAGCGTGCGCCAGCTGCTGGCGCGTCTGCTGCTGCTGCTATCGGCAGTGGCAGCGCGAGCGATGGCATCAATCGCGTCGAAGACATCCTGAACGCATTGCTGCCGCCACAGTGCGTCGACGTGCCGTTTGTCTCTTTCTACAGAGGACTCAATACATGTTGCCGGTGGTAGTCGTGCTCTTCTGTACTCACTCGCACCTGTGTGTTTCCGTGTTTACATGTGTGTCGGCACGAATAGAATGTGGCGCGAAGAGGAGACGGGGTACTGGATGCGGTACGCTGCGCCCGTGCCGTCGACGCGCTTTGACGTGATCCAGCTCCAGGAAGCCATGGACGCGAAGCTCCTGAAGCGCCAGGCGCGCGAGAGCGGCATCTGCGCCGTGCGCGAAGATATCTACCGCCAGTGCTTTGACGAACTCATTCGCGAAGTTGCGATCAACTGCCCCGAGCGCGGCCTCTTGCTACTGCGCGTGCGCGACGAGATTCGATTGACGACCGACGCGTACAAGACGCTGTACGACAGCAGCCTCACGTTCGGTATGCGCAAGCAGCTCCAGGCCGAGGACGGCATGGGCGACGTGCTCGAGCGCGTCGCGACGCTCGCGGCCGCCAAAGCTGCGCACGAGACGACCGTGCTCGCACTCACGAGCAAGCTCGAACTCATTGAGAAGCGTGCAACGGAGCGCAAGGCGCTGCAGGACAAGAAGTTTAAGGACGAGCTCGACTTTCTCAAGTACCAAGGGCAGCACCTCGACGCGTTCCTCAAGTCGGCGGGCGGTAGCAGTGCGTCAGGTCCTGCCAAGTAGTAGGACGTAGCGCTTGGCGGTGCGCGACGCTGAAGCTGCACGCAGCGAATGGCTCCGACTCGATGAGAATCCGTGGGTGATACCAGTACATCGTATACATAACAAGTAGCGAATGGACGCGAGTCCTCAGTACATACTACGCCGTCAGCAGTAGTAACGCCAGTAGCGTCGCCCATTGGCTTTTCCCCTCAGTGTCGTTGGTACTAACGCTGGTGTGAACGCTAACGACAATCGACAAGCGACCAATGCGCCGTGATTGACTACAGTTGACTGGCGGCTGACCTGGTACGAGCCTCACACACTCGCTATTCCGACTTCTTGACGACGCGACTCACGCTCTCAGCAAGCACAGCGTGGGCAGCCGAGACGTACTTGTGCTGCTCGCGTGCGACCTGTCGACGCACGTGGCTGCGCTGCACTTGCGGCAGCAAGAACGACGCGACGAGCTCTTTCACGATCAACTCGTCTGCATTGTACTGCTCTTCGAGGTGCGTCACGATGCTGTCGACGCCGAGCGCACGGACGTCGCATTCGTCCATGGCCGTCGCGTGCGCAAGCTCGCCAATGACGTCCGCGACAACGTCGTTGATCCAGTCGCTCGCCGTCTCGCGGTGCACGCGCTCAATGTGCCGATAGACTTCGTCTTCGCGCTCGCGCAGAAGCTCTTCGGCCTGCCGTCGACCGCCCTCTTCGACCTCGCGGCGCCGCCGTTCGTCAGCTGCTTGCTCGACAAACGCGCGCATCGCAGCGACTTCGTTCGAGCGGTCGAGTGCCTTGTACAGCCCGTCGAGCATCTCGGACACGACTTCGCCCTCGGCCTTGGCGCGCGTCGCGCTTGCAACCTTGGCGTCTACGTCGTCGTCGTTATTAGTGGTAAGCTGGGCCGATGCCGATGCAGCTGCAAGCCGCGCTGCGTCGTCGCTCGCCCGCAGTTCGTGGATGAGCTCAGCGCGACGTGCCTTGCCCTCAAACATCATGTTTTGCACTGCGCGGCCACGCAACAACTGCTGGAGCAGCCGCACGGCGTCTGCGACGTCTTCGTTCTCGTCGCTCGTGACTGCGTAGTCGGGCGTCGGTGGTCGCGCCATTGCGATCGCGGCCTGGTGCTGACTCCGGCGCCGCATGAGCGGACTCGCATTCGTTTTAGTACCAGAAGCACCTATTTTAGTACCACTACCAGTATGCGCTGCGTCAGTGTCACCAGTCGTCTCTTTGCTCTTTTTGATGATCGACTCCATCTTGAGCAAGTGCGCGTCGACAGCTGCTTGCTTGCGCTCCTTGGCCGTGCGCACGCTCTTGTCGGTTGGCTTGAGCCGCCGCGACGCGAGCATGCGCGCTGGGACACTCGCTTCGAGCGCTTCAAGCGCTTCGAGCTGCCGGTACTGCGCGGTGTGGATCCCGACTTCGAGCACATCGATTTTGCCGGCTTTGCCATCGCGCGTCACGGGTGCGTATACGGTCGAACCAAAGCGTGCGTACTCGTCAATGATGTCGCGCTTATGTGGTGTCGGCGATGCCATAGCTACGTGACTGCGCTCGCGCTGCTTTGTGAGCTTGCGCAGCGCCGCGACGCGCTCGAGCTGACTGCGCGCGAGTGCGTTCTCTTTCTCGTGTACGAGGCGCTGACGAAGCGCATCGACGCGTTGTTCGGCCAAGAACGCGTTCTCGCGGTCGCGCTCGCTCAGGGCGTGACGCAAGAGCGCAATGCGCTGGGCGTGCAACTCGTCGATCTCGGCTTCTCGGTACGCCCACTCGCGCGTCTCCTGCGCTTCGAGCATCGCTTTGCGAAGTTGGAACGACGCTTCGTCGGTCATCGGTGGCAACGACGCCTCGAACGCGCGCTTGGTGCGCGTGCGTTCAATCAGCTCGATCTCGGCCTGGCCTGCTGGCAATCCTTTGTTTGCGTGCAGGTGTAGGAGACTCAGGACTTCCGGCGGCGATGTGCGCGCTCCAGTCGTCTTGACGGTGTAGTCGGGCGTGTACGGGTCGGTCTGCGCGTCCGAGTCGCGATACACGGTCTGGACGCCGATCGATCGCGTCGGTGCAAACGCTTCTTCATCGCTCAGACGCTTCTTCACAGTCGACGGAACAGGTACTGGCGCGAGCAGCACCTCGGGCGGCTCGGCTTGAAGGTGCGGCAGTACCGGTCGACGAAAGAATTTGGCACGCTCGGGGCCGCTCACTTTGGCGTAGCCCTCGGTCAGATTGCTGTTGTTGCTCGTGGCAGCAGCAGGCGGTGGTGCGCGACTGGCGCCTGCGCGATACACGCCTTTTGCGAACCTCCCGCCCGAGTTCGAGACGGCGTACACTGGGTCTGTGTGCACAGACAATAGCGAGGTGTCAGTTGCAGATGCGCATCATGTACACGACGAGACGTGTTGGACACACTCAGTACTTGTGCGTGTACCATAGACGGCGTCGAGCGCGCGTGTCGGCATGGACCGCGACATTGCGCTTCAGTCGTGCTCGTCTGCAAGAGAGACACGTCGTTCGTCGTATTGATACTGTGTCTGTTCGCTCACGTTGATACTTTGATACCAATGTTGCACATGAAACCGAAGACTCGGTATCAAGCGCTTGTCTTTTTGACAATCGCACACAACCACATATAATTGGTACTATTGTGACCGTTATGATTTCTATATCGTATGAAAAGCCGATGATCAATCACGACGCTAGCAATATCATGATGGCAACGCACCGTCACGACTCGATCAGCCACAGAGTCGCATTGCAAGCAAAATCACGAACGAATCACATGAGCGCTCGATCTTGATACACAAGCAGTTTGCTCTGTCCTCACTCGCTCTCCATGGCTCATGACTCACGCGAGCGCTTTGACGTACTCGAGTGCAAGCGCTTTCGACCGCGTGACACTATCGGCAACGCCAACGCCGTAAAAGCTGTTACCGCCCAAGTGCATACCCGGTGCGAGCTGCTGCTCAATGCGCGCGAGCGTTTGCCAAAAGCCTACGTGGTACTGCGGGATGCAGTTTGCGAGCACTGCAGCACGTACAAAGTCGGGTTTGCGCGTAATCCCAAGGTGGCGTTGTACCGCATCGCGCGCGAGCTGCTCGACTGCGTCGAGCGGTAGGTCAGCGATCTCGGGGAAGTGCGCGCCGCCGCACATGACACTCAGCCGCGTCTGGCTGTCATTGTTCTGCGACGGGAACGCGTTCGAGTCAAACACAACGCCGAGCACGCGCTCGCGCTCGGTCGACGGTACGAGGTACCCAAAGCCGTCGGTCGCGAGCACGTCGGCGTCAAAGCCAATGTGGACCATGCCCATCGACACAAACTCGATCTCGTTAAGCGCAGCTGCGAGTGCTGGCAGCGACTTTGCAACGACTGGCGCAAGTGCAAACGCTGGCAGCGTCGAAAACACGTGGCTCGCAGCGATCGATTCGCGAGAGCCGGTTGCTTGGTGCTCAAGCTCGAGCGTGAACTTTGGTGCTGCCGACAACGGCGAGTGCGAGTGCTGCAGTGGCGTCACGGACGTTACGCGCGTGCTCGTGTGGAGCTCGGAAAGCGGATCGTTCTGATTTGTGGTACCGCAATAGTATAGTAGATGCAAATCAAAAACCGAACAATCACGTCGAAATCAATACTCAATACGACGTAACCAGACGCACCTACCTCGATCGCGGACTCGAGTGCGCGCATGAGCGTCGACATGCCGCGTGCAAAGCTCACGCTCATCGCCGTCTCGTGCTGTTGCACAAAGTCCGACTTGTGCGACCCATCGAGCAACGCGCCATCGCTGCTGCTGCTACCACCACCCATGAGCATGCCGCGCACGACCGAGCCGCTTTCGCGCTCGAAGTCATGCAGCAGCTTGAAGCATGAGCGCACCGAGAGGCGTCGGATGTCGCCGCCAAAGATGCCGGACGCAACCGGGTCGAGCAGCCGCTCGGCAACGACTGGACTGAACCGGCGCGCCGCAAAGTCGTAGATCGACTCGTCCTCGAGCTGTGTTGTGTATGGGCGTGATGTATATGCATGCAGTGAGCATGCGGTCGATAGACGTTTGACTACAGTAGTACGTGCATGCGGACGCACCGTGCTTGGAGCCGCAAAGAGTTCGTGGAGACCGGCTTTGGCGACAGCCGGCGTGAGTGGCCACGCGAGCACTTCGCGGATGCTCGTCGGTAGTTTCTATGCGTGTGTGTGAGTGTGGTGTCAGTAGCCTATCGTAGGCAGACGCAGCGACAGTCATAGAGCATAGGCATGCACCACACATATACCTCGACGTGGCCGTCGCGCAGGATGTAACGCGATTTGGCGGCTGCGTCGACAGTTCGCACCTCGCGCTCGAGTCCAAGCTGCTCGACGAGCCGCAGCATCTCGGCGCCGTTGCGCGACGGGCGAAAGCCGCGCGGTCCTTCCTCGAACAGGAACCCGTCGCGCTGCGCTGTACGGACCCAGCCACCAATGTCGGCGCTCGCTTCAACGACGCGGATGCGCGTCGCGAGTTGCTGTGCTGCTGGTGGCAGCTGCTGCACGGCTTGACGGAGGAAGTATGCGAGACTGAGGCCCGAGATGCCGCCGCCAAGCACGACGATCTCGCGCATGGGCTGCGTCGGCGCCATCGCTGCTGCTGCGCGCACTGCCATCGTTCGTTGTCTGTCGTCTGCTTCAGTGGTGTGCGTCCTGCGTCCGCACGTTGTTGATGACAAGTGAGGCGTGTCACTGCAGCTACGAGTTTGTCTTTAGGAAAGTGTACGTGCGCAATGTATACTCAAATATCACCGCGTTGGAATTCGTTTGCGGATCTGCTCAATCATAAATCACATCGCAAATCTCAAAACGACACGATCATCATCGGATCGGATCGCAATGACGGACGAACGTGGTCGCAGTCTGCAGGCGCAACTGCAGTTCATGGAACGCAACGGCCGCGCACTCGAAGAGCTCGTGACCAAGATGCTGCGCGTGCGTGAGGAGCAAGCGAGCTTCTTCACGGGCTTTGCGAAAGCGCTGCAGGACGTCAGCGCGCAGGAGGAGAGCAAAGAGCTCGCGCAGTGCCTCGCAAGCCTCGGCGAGTGCGGCCAGCGCCTCGCAGTCGAGACGCACGACGTGATGCTGCAGCGACCGGAATCCGAAGTGCTGCTTGCGCTTGCGCATATCCAGGACTGGGGCATCGTACCAATGAAGGTGGACATGAAAAGTGTCGCTAGTAGCGTCACGGCCATCACAAGCCTAACGTAAGGTCCTCGACTGCTGCTACTGATGTGGTGATACGTAGCGATTGCTCGATGACCGTGAGAAGGCAGTCAAGACCGAAGCAAAGCTCCAGAAAGAGTACGACGAGAAGGTCCGTGGACGTAACTGCTGCTGCTGCTGTCAATGCTTGACACACTGGCAGTGGGCGACATCCTCAAAGCTATCGCTCTTTACACGGCGTGTACGTTGTGCGTACGGTCCCGACGCCCTCACAGCGTGGCGGCTCGGGCAAGGACAAGGAGCGTCGCCTGCGCGTGCTCTCGGACCAGAAGCGCCGCGTCGAGAACGCGAATGCGCTCATTACGTACCACATGCGCGAGTTTGACGCGTTCCGGCTCACCAAGATGAAGGTGCTCGTCTGTGTGTCTGTGTCACTCGCGCATCGTCACTAGCAAGCACTCACGCACCGGCGCACTCGCTGTCTCTCGTACTATACAGCGCGTGCTCGATGAGCTCGCGCGCTCGCACCTGTTCTTCCACGCCAAGGGCCTCGAGCTCTTCTCGATGCCGTGTGCGCAGATCGCAGCACTGACGCAGCAGAGCAGCAGCAGCAGCAGTGGCGCCAGCGACATCTGATAGCCCGTACCACTCGATGGCTCCAGGCGATGCGACCTGCAGTACCAAGTCCCTACTTTAGCGTATAGTATCGATTTCACGCGTTATCAAATGCATGTACATCCCTCTCTTTGCCGGATGCAGTCCCTATATTAGCATTATACAGTCGCTCGCTCATGCTCTCTGTCTTCTCAACATCATGCACTGTCAATGTTCTTCTTGAGCGAGAAGAGATCGACCATCTTACTCGACGACCCTGAACCACCTGCAGCGCCACCACTTGCAGCTGCTGCTTTCGCACGCGCTTCATCTTTCGTCTTTGTCTCGAGCGCCTGAAGGCGCCGCTCGAGCTGCTCGTACGTGCCTTTCTTCACGCCCCGCAGTCGCTTCTGGAGCGTCACGGCGGTCACGACCATCGGAATGAGAAACAGCACAAGGAACAGCACGCAGAGCGCGATCGCGAGCGTCGTGCCGAGCAAGTCGTGGCACATCGCAGTGTGCATCGCGTTGAACGAGATGTTGAGCCAGCCGCAGCTCTGGCCGCACCGAAGCGTCTCGACACTTGCGAGCACGCGGCCAACGGCGCCGCTTTCAGTCAGCAGCGCATCGAGCGTCGCGGTCCGCGCAGCTGCGAGCTTTGCAACGTACGCGTCGGCAAACTCAGTGATCGACACGCTGTAGCGCCACTGCGGCGAGAACCCTTTGCCCGTGTCGCCCACGAGGTCTTCGCGCATGGCGTCAATGACGCTACCGACCTTGTTGTACGCGAGCACGTACGTGTACGCGCTCACGAACGCACTGCGGCACTTGGCTTTTGCCGACGTCACAGCAGTGCCCGACGCGCCACACTTGTGGTCCATGTAGCAGAGTGGGAGGTCGTCAACTGACAGTGTCCCATTGCTGTTGGTCGGTTTGTAGCTGCTGCATTCGGCTGCTGTCGGTGCGGCTTCGCTGTACACGGTCCAGGGCACAACGACCGACTCTTGCGTAAAGCTCTTGGAGGCGCTCGCACTCGCGTCGGCTGCTGCAGCAGTCGCTGCTGCGAGCAGCTCGCGCGATGTCGTCGAGCTGTAGCCAAAGTCGCGGAGCCCAAAGTCTGCGACGCGCGCACTGTAGGCAGCAGTCAGCGTCTTGAGTGCAGTCAAGTCGGTCGTACGTAGTGCAGCCGACGCGTCGTCGAGGGCACAGGCAAAACCGAGGTGCGACTCGAGTCCGAGCGGCGCGAGGATGCTCTCGTCGCGAAAGCACGCGTTCACGATCGTGGCCAGCTGCTGCGGCATGTACGGCGCGACGTCGGTTTGCAGGAGCGCCATGTACTGGCACGAGTCGTACCACACAGCACCGACTGCGAGCAGCGACGCTGAGAGCACAAACCCGAGGATGCACACGAGCGTCCCGAGCGTCCACGTGACGTGGAGTAGCTGAACCCACGCTGTTTTCGCTTGTTTGGTGCACACACTCTTGACAATCGCAAACGTTCCGAGCGCCGACGCAATGAGTGCAAAGAAGAAGATCGCAAACACAAGCGCGCCGCGCGAGAACGAGTACGCGTCAAACGTGTCGTGCACGACTGCAACGAGTTGCTTGGACCGCGTCGTCATTGCGCTCACGGCTGCAAGTTCGTTATGTGCCGTGCGGATGCCCGTCACAAGTGCGCTTGCTTTGTCGACAAATGTTGTTTGCAGCGCTTCGGTCGTGCCAGCAACGAGTGTCGTTGCGTGCGTTGCAATGCTGAGTGCAGTTGTTGTGTACGCCTTGAGCGGTGCGCCGCAGACTGCATCGGGGCACGCAACGCACGTTGTCGAGACACTTGTGTTGCACGATGCAGCTGGGAACGGTCCTTGCGCGCTGTAGATCGTTGCAAAGTCCTCGAGCATGCTGCGCAACGTTGCGCCGTCAGTTGCGACCCAGTCGAGGTCGCGCGTGCGCGTTGCAACAGCTGCCGATGCTGCTTGGACATTTGTTGCAGCAGCTGCAAGTGGCGTTTGCAAATTGGCTGCAAAAATGTCGATGTTTGCAAGCGTTGCGTTGAGCGAAAACAACACGCCATTCACACCGTCCGAGATGTTGGCGTTCTGCGCAACCGTTACGATCGAGCAGATCACAACGGCGAACGTACAGCCGAGGAACACCATGCTCGGAATCACGATGTCGCACCGCGTGTAGCCCTTCTCGCGCGGGTTCCGACCGCCGCACTGGTTGAACACGCACCGAAGCACAGTGAAACCGACGCACGTCAGTGCCGTGAGCACAGCAAACACAATGCCGGGTGCGACAAACGCTGCGAGACTCTGCGGGTACCCCTGCTCGATCCACTTGGTCGCTGCCGATGCGTTTGCAGCACTAAAGAGCTCGCGCCGTGTTGTTGCGTTCGGGACTGCATCGTCCCACTTGCAATTGCTCGTGCGCTCGCACAGACCCTTGCGACTGCAGCTGTCGGTATCGGTGAGCGCCACGCACGTGTTCGACACGTCGCGTGCTGCCATCGAGCTGTTGGACGCGACGCAGCGCTCAAACTCGCTTGCGTCCGACGTCTCGACGCACAAGTACGTCACGACGTGGCGCAGACTCGCGGCGTACCAGCTCGGCGTCTTCTTGCGCATGCCGCGCATCGCAGCGCTGCCGGCCGCGCCACTAAGCTTGAGCGCTGTGAGCCGTGCAGCTTCGTACGTGTCGACGAGGTTGCGCTCGTCAATGTTGATCTCGGACGCCGCCATGTTTGTGAGCGGCAGGAGGTCTTTGTTGCCGGCTGTGCGCACGGCGCACTTGGCCTGCCACGACGCAACGGCAGCAGCCGAGCACGTCGCAGTTGCATTCGCACTCTGTACGACCGCGCTGCTGCTGCGTGCTGCGAGTGCGAGCGTTGCTGCTGCTAATGCGAACACGCGCGAACGAACCTGCCGCATCGCTCTGTTGGTCACTCTCACTCTTGGTCTCGCTCTCGATCTGTCTTCGTCTCGGTCGTTCGCGAACTGAGCGACGACAGACTTGGCGACCAAGTTGGCGACCGAGATGGCGACCAAGTTGGCTCCTCTTGTTGCAAACCTCCGACACATTATGATTATTCTAGGCGTACGTTTCGACTGTATACAATGAAAGCAAGAAACCCTCCAACAAATGATGGTTATTTTGGCACTGGAGTTTCGCTTTAGGCTATTCCGAGCCGTATGTGCAGATGCGATGACGCGGCTGAGCTCACACGTCGCATGAAAGCTGCTGCTGTATGGATCGCAAGACACACCTCACAGGTCCTCGCGTAAACGAAAGGCAAATTCGCACTACGTTCCGACACTGTTCACTCTGTATGTGCGTCCTGTGTAGAAGTAGTAGAACGACGAGATGAGACTGAGATATATGAAGATCTCTCATGGTCCGTCGCACTATATACGATGCGCGCAGTGCACTCGGAACTTCCATCGTATCAACAGGCGTCGGGCATGAGGCATTTGACACGGTTGACTGCAGTGTTGTGCATGAAATCGCTCTACCATTCATGATGCTGCTGTGAGCATCCGGTCGAGTAGCGCGTTCACGACTCGAGTCACTTTGACTGCGCTCCCGCGCGCTGCGATGTCGACGTGGTGCACACCGAGCGCTGTACAGCGCGTTCGGACATCGTCTATCGCTGTCTCACACGCGTCGACCTGCAGGTCGAGCTTGTTGCGCACGACGACGACAGCAGAGGTCGCGACAGTGTCGCCGCCACTTTGACTCCCTAGTTGATTCGTACTCCTGCTGTCAGCGCTCAAGTGGACAGTTGTCGCTTGTGGACCGAATCGATCGAGCAGCGCGAGCACGACGGCACGCGAATCTGCGCTGTCACTGCTGTACATGAGCACGAAGCCACGTGCGCCAGCGACATAGCGCTCGAGCATCGCGCTGCCAGCAAAAAGCTGCGATGGCACATCCCACACCTGCCGTGTGGCTCAAGTGTCAGTGCGACTGCGTGTACTACTGACCAATACATATGTAAAAGCAGCTTGAGAGGTAGTCGTACCTCGATGACGACGCTCGGTCGACCTTCGAGATGCACGAGCTTCGCGCCGATGTTTGCTAGTCCATGATATCGTGCGAGGAGAGCAGCCGTGTGAGTCGCACAACGGTCGTTCGTCGCAATGCATCTGTCCGTCTCCCACTGTCCATTCTCGACTCGTGTATAGTATATGGCGCACCAGTTGTAGACGGCGTGTGCTGATCGTTCTCGCTGCCGCCGTCGGAGACGCACTCACCCATGAGCTGGCGAAAGAACGTCGTCTTGCCCACCGCGCTCGCACCCAGCACCACGACTTTGAGCGTCGCCATGATTGATGTGTCGCCGTTCTTCTTGCTTGCAGCGCTTCGCCGACGGCGGCTCGCTTGAGACAACCGCCACACAAACACACATACAAGCACATCGTAAGCGTTTAGCTGATCGACGATACCAGCAACTGATGGGAACAACGAGCGTGCAACTGCCGTGGATGCCGTCGATTCCGTCGTCGCACCTGCGCTCCCCATCGCTTGAATCACTGCGTGCACTAGTGCTGCTGCTTCGAGAATAGACGTCGTCACACACATTAGCAGACGACTCGGTGAAGCCACTGTGTCGTTATGCATGGAAGCGAGACGCGGCACGCGTTTGCGTCGTCGTCGTCGTCTCTCAGGAATCGCAGCTCTGCCGCCGTCGGACAAGTGTGCGAGATCCTTCGCATCATAGAGTAGAGCAAAGGCGGATGGAGTGCCGCTACAGACAAAGACACACGCGAATCGGAGTTCAAGCACACAAATCTCTACTATCACTCGTGGCGACGATTTCGACGTCGCACGCTCGCGTCATCCAGAGCCACATCCACACACACATTGACCAACATGGCGATCTCGTACGTCGCCGAGTTCAAGCTCTTTGCTGCAGCGCTCATCTGGGCGCTCGCACTCGTTGGCGGCATCGGGCCACTGCTGCTCCGGTTGTACCAACGTGCCAGCAACTGCACCAATGACTCGAGTACCTCTGTAGATACGAGCAAGCGCATGCAGCTACTCACAAGCACGCTCAATACGTTTGCCGGTGGCATCTTCCTCTCTGGCGCGTGTCTGCACTTGCTGCCAGATGCGCAGGCGAACGAAGCGCTTGCAACGTGGCACTGCACGTCACCGGACGGCTGCTTTCACTGGGCCAACTTCTTCTTTGGCTGCGGCTTCCTACTCGTGCTGCTGCTCGAAGTGCTCGCACATGCGCTGCAGCACGCGTTCGGCGACTCGAAAGCCAGTCACATTGCTGCTGTTACTACTGATGCGCATGAGCGCACGCCGCTCGTAGACGCAGCTGCTACTGAGCTCGAGAGCGCAACGCAACGCCGCCACCAGCACTACCGGCACCACAAGTCATGCTCGTCCGAAGAGACTGACGCGTCGAGCTCGCCGCAAGCGCAATTACCATCAGCAAACAACAAGAAGGACGGCGCAGTGTATAGCAACGATGTGCGCTACGGCTCGACTGTTACTACGCTCCATGACAAGCAGCACCACCACAGCATGGAGATCCACGGCCTGATCGACGCCAAGCCCGTGCTTGCGTTCGTCGTGTTCATTGCATTGTCATTCCACTCGGTCATGGAAGGCATGGGCATTGGCGCGTCGAGCCATGCGACGTGGGATATTCTCGCTGCTGTCCTCGCGCACAAGTCGCTCGCAGCGTTTGCGCTCACGCAGGAGCTCGTGCACCACCGCGTAGCGCTGCGCCGCGTGCTCGCATCGATTGGCGTGTATTCTATCATGACACCTGTAGGCATTGCACTCGGCGCGCTGCTCGTCGACACGGACGTCGAGAGCGTCAGCAGCGGCGTGTGCGCGGCGCTCGCTGGCGGCACGTTTCTCTTCGTTGCTGCGATGGAGGTCATCCCACAGGAGCTACAGCAACGCGAACACCTGGTGCCCAAGTGCGCAGCGCTGCTCGCCGGCTATGGCGCCATGTGCGTGCTCTCGATCTGGACGTAGTGCGGGCATAGAGTCTGCATCCAGCACCGAGTACGATGTCGTCCATTGCAGATCTTGGCAGCAACAATGCATGTTGCAGCTAGGATCGATGACACGCATGAATCGTGACGGTTCACTAAAGTACGAATATATTGTCTCTCTCTGTATCTACCGTTTCGTGAATATATCATTCTATCTATATGCACAATAACTCTTTACAGCAGCAAATCTTCGGTGCTACGCATTTCGACAGGCTCAAAATGCGAGCGTACGTGCAGGATGGATTCGAGTGCCAATTGCGTACGCTCGCAGATCTTGCGCAAGCACGAGGCGACGCCAACAACCAGCAGCTCCGCCAACACCAGCAACTGTCGTCTGGAGCGCCAACTGCCGGACGCACATTGTCACTGCCGCCGTTGCGCTCATTCCTGCTCTTGCGCCTTCCAAGCCACTGCTCGTTCCTCCAGCTCACAAGACCATAGCAACCAACATGCTCTCGACGACTCGCCGTGGCCTCCAATTTGCGCGCGCGTTCCACTCGGAGGTGCGCAAGACCGATCTCATCTGCACGCAGGGCTTCATCAACGGCAAGTGGGTCGACTCGCACACTGTCAAACACTACTCGGTCATCGGTACGACTCTTTTTCTATCCATTTATGTCTATGTGGGCTTGCATATCCATCCATCCATCTATCCAAACAACGTACACTAACACAGTCATGACCATTACAACAACAACAGACCCTGCAACGGACAAAGAGATTGCGCAAGTCGCTGAAATGGGTGCACGTGAGACCCACGAGGCGATCGACGCTGCGCTCGTTGCACAGCGCGAGTGGAAGAAAACGACGCCACTTGCGCGCTCGACGCTGCTCAAAAAGTGGCACGAAGCGATCCGCGCACACGCCGACGACCTCGCAGTCATTGCATCGGCCGAGAGCGGCAAGCCGCTGCAGGAAGCCAAGGGCGAAGTCGCATACGCAGCTGGCTTTATCGACTACTACGCGCACGAGATCATGCACGGCGCTGGCTTTGTCGTGCCGCCGTCGGCGTCAGGGCAGCATAGCTTTGCCGTCAAAGAGCCCGTCGGCGTGTGCGGGATCATCACGCCGTGGAACTTTCCGCTTGCCATGATCACGCGCAAGCTCGGGCCGTGCCTTGCAGCTGGCTGCACGGCGGTCGTGAAGCCAGCCGCCGAGACGCCACTGTCAGCGCTCGCGCTTGCAAAGCTCGCGCAGGAAGCCGGGATCCCGTCCGGTGTGATCAACGTCGTGACGGCACCGCACACGCATGCGCACGAAGTCGGCGAAGCGCTGTCGACGAGCAACGACGTGCGCAAGCTTTCGTTCACGGGCTCGACGCGCGTCGGCAAGCTGCTCATGCAGCAGGCGGCCGGCAACG
This sequence comes from Globisporangium echinulatum, assembly GCA_023336405.1. NCBI lineage: Eukaryota > Oomycota > Peronosporomycetes > Pythiales > Pythiaceae > Globisporangium > Globisporangium echinulatum. Next base: position 45,957 of record JAADWX010000041.1, on the reverse strand, counting down.
TCAAGCGCTTGTCGCTCGAACTCGGCGGCAATGCGCCGTTCATTGTGTTTGACGACGCTGACGTCGACGCAGCTGTCGATGGGCTCATGGCGTCCAAGTTTCGCAACACGGGCCAGACGTGCGTGTGCAGCAACCGCGTGTTTGTGCATGCCGCGATCTACGACGCGTTCACAAGCAAGCTTGTCACGCGCGTGCAGCAGCTCACGATCGGCCAGCCGCGCGCCGACGGCACGCAGATTGGCCCGTTGATTGGTCCGGCCGCGTTCCAAAAGACGTCGGAGCTCGTCGCCGACGCGCTTAAGCACGGTGCAAAGGCGCTGACGGGCGCGAAACCGAGTGCCGAGGGCGCCAACTTTTACGAGCCGACCGTGCTCACGAACGTCGACGAAACGATGCGCGTGTGGCACGAAGAGATCTTTGGCCCGGTCGTGCCGCTGTTCCAGTTCAGCACCGAGGACGAAGTGATTGCGAAAGCCAACTGCACGGACGCCGGGCTTGCTGGCTACTTCTTTACGCAGAATTTGTCGCGCGCGTACCGCGTTGCGCGCGAGCTCGAGTGCGGCATGGTCGGCGTCAACACGGGCATGGTCTCGAGCGTGCAGGCGCCGTTTGGCGGCGTCAAGCAGTCGGGACTCGGCCGCGAAGGCTCGCCGCTTGGCCTTGATGAGTACACGGAGACGAAGCTCATTGTCATGGGCGGTCTGCAGTAGGTGGTAGACGTCGCACGCAGTTGAGCGAGTCGTGTTCGAGACATCGTCAGTCGCGGCGCGGTCGTCGACTCGCAGTCGATTCGATCTGTTAGCAGCCGAAGCGCCTCGGTCGTCGTCGCATTACGTATCTGCCGTACTAGAGTAGCCAAGTCGCAGTAACATGGACGCCAGTTGTTGTGTATGCGTGCGTGTAGAGCGCTAGTTGTCTGGTGCTGTCCACGACGTCTCACCTGTTGCGCTGTTATAAAAGTACGCATTGCCGTCGCCGTCGTGCGCAGTCTGCCACTCGCTCGCTGCATCATCGCCTGTGCTGCCAGCGACTGTCGGCAATGATGACTCGGAGTTCGACGGTACGCTCCAGCTCGTCTCGCCTGTTTGCTCGTTGTAGTAGAACGTGTTGCCAACCTCATCGACGTATGGCGTCCATGCACTCGCAGCGTCCTCTTGGTTGTCTCGCGTGCCATTGCTACTCGCAGTGCTGTCGTCAGTACCATGCTCGGACGAGAACGCACTACCTGTCGGAGTCGATGCGACTGCGTGTGGATTATTCAGTACCGTGCTGCTGTTGCTACTTATCTTGCGCGTCGCACTCTGCTGGTCTGACGCCGTCGCGCCGTCAACGACAGTGACACCAGCAGCGCCACTGACGACCAGCGCACTCGTGTCATTGTGGTGCCGCGTCTTCTGCTCTGCTGCCAACTCGCTCTGCTCGCGCAAGAGGATCTGCTGCACAAGTCCGTCGACCTTGGGCCAGTCGCTCGCATCCATCGCAGCCTCGAGCCACGCCATATGGTCTGCGCGCGCCGTGTACGCGACTGGCGAAGTCCGGAGCTGCTGCACTTGCGCAAAGAGCGCGAGCGAGATCTGGTCGTCGCGGTCTGACGCGTCGCGCGCGCTGCGGGGCGAGAGCGACCAGCGCGACTCGCCCGTGATTTCGTTGTAGTAGTACGTGTGCTGCGTCTCGGCGTCGCGCAGCTCGACCCACTTGGGTCCGAGCGCGCGGGTCTTGACGCTGCGCGCTGTCACGGTCCGCGCGCTCTCGCGACCGTTCTCGCCGCTCTGCATCATTGACGCTGCGAACCACTCGCGCGACGCACTGCGTTGATGCACAAACTGCTCGTACGTCGCGTCGACGTCAACGGGCTTCTCCCACCGCGTCTCGTCCGTGAGTGCGTTGTAGTAGTACGCTGCGCCGCTCTCGGCATCGACGTGCTGCGTCCACACGGGTCGTGGCTGCGCGCTTGCGACAAGCTGGCCGCTGCTATCGTACTCGTACCCGTAGCGGTACTGCCAGTGCAGCGGCCTCCGCCTCGCCGAGTCGGATGCTGTTCCCGAACGAGCGCTGTGGATGCTGCGCGCTGTGCGTCGCGACTGCATTACAGTATCACCGAGCGATGCGTGCACGCTGCGCGGGGACAGCGACGTACGTACTGCACGTGTGCGCGGGTTGTAGAAGACAAAGTGCTCGCTCACGGGGTCGACGCGCGTCTCCCACGCGCCAAGTAGCGGACCGCGCACGACTGTCTGGTCCAGCAGCGCCTCGAGCGCGTCCTGCATCTCTGCGTTGTCGCCATCAGTGCCATTGCTACTGCTGATGCCGGGGATCTGCTCGTCGAGCCACGCGCGACGTCGGCGCGACGACTCACTCGCAGTGAAGAACGCGTTGCCGAGCGTCTCGGGTCGATTCCACTGGTACTCGCGCGTGCCGCTGTGGAAGTAGTACGTCGCCTGCACAGCGTCATCGAACGCCTCGTACCATGCGCCACCGCTACTGCGACTGCTCGTACCAGCTGATGTTGCAGTGGCACTTAACATGTGCACCTGAGACGAGCCACCAATCGGCTCTGCGAACGTGTCACCGAAAATGTCCATCGCAAGTGGACGACTCCAGCGCGTGACGCCCGTGAGCGCGTTGTAGTAGTACGTGCGCGGCGGTTCGGACAATGCGGCGTCGCCTGCCGTCCAGAGCTGCAGCCAACAGTTGCCACCCTCGCGCATCGCGCAGCGCACGCGGAAGCCGCGGAAAGTGCGCTGGATCGCGACAGCTGCGCGTCGCTGGCGTCGCACCGTCTCCTGCAGTCGTTTGGTCCGATTCGCCTTGGTCTTGGCGACGACGCCGTCCGTGAGCGGCTCGAGTGCGCGCTGGGCGACGCGCAGCTGCTTCTCGGTGCCGTTCAGCGCCGTCGTGAGTGCCTCGAGGCTGCGATTATCGAGCGCGATCGTGAGTCGCTGCGCGCGCAGCTGGTCTGCGAGCTGCACTTGGAGGTACTGCGTGAGGTACCGCTGCGGCGTTCCTGTGATGCGGCTCGAGTCGTGGTACTTGGTCTTGATCTGCATCGTCTTGTCGAGCTCGAGCGTGAGTGCACGTTCGTCGAGCTCGTCGCTGCGCACTTTGCGTTCGAGTGCAGCGACCTGCTCGCGCTGGTCAACTACAAGCGCTGTGAGTCGCGTCTGTTTGGCAAAGAGCGGTCGCGCCTGCGCCTCGAGTTTGCGCAGCTCGCGCTGTACCTCGTACTCGGCGCGGCCACGATGACCGCGCAGTATGCGCTGGATCGTCGTTGCAGCCGCTACACGTGCGCGCTGTGCAAGTAGTGTGAGCCGCAGCGCTTTGGCAAAGCCGCGCGACGCGTGCACGCGGTACGCGCTCTGGATCGTGTGCGCTGCGCTGTGTTCGCGTGCGCGCAGCTTGATGAGTCCCAGCAGCACGGCTGCGAGATGTTTCTGTCGCAGCCCGCGCCAGTAGCGCTGGATCGTCAGTGCAGCGTTCAGCACTCGCAGCTGAGCGGCCTCGTCGCGCAGCAGCAGCGCATTGCGGCGTCCGCGGTGTCCGCGGAACACTTTCTGCATCTGCACAGCACCGGTGTGTCGCCTCTGCTGGTGCAGCAGCTCGGCAAGCCGCTGTGCGCGTTGTAGCCGCCCGCGGTGGCCGCGGTACACGCGCTGCAGGTACGCTGCGGCACGCTGTTCGCGGTCCTGGCGCCGGCGCTGTGTCTCGCGTGCAGCAGCGCGTACTGCAGCCTCGGACCGACCAGTGTGGCCGCGGTACGCGCGCTGGAGCTTCACAGCCGCAAGCTCACGCATGGCGTGCACGCGCGCTTGGAACTGCCGCTCACGACGCTGCGCATCATGCAGGCGCTCCACGCGCTGGCGTGCGCGGTGGCCACGGAAGAGCCGCTGGAACACGCGCGCCGCTGCGTCTTCGCTGTTGCGAATCGCGCGCAACCGTTTGGCGCGTGCGAGCAGACGTCGGAGTTGCAGGTTCCGGTACTCGCGTGCAATGATCCGCGCAGCGCGGTCTTCGCGTTCGTACTGGCGCTCGCGCTGGAGCTGTTGCCGTACGAGGAAGCCACGTACACGCGCCTGGATCTTGGGCAGCACGCGCCGTTCGACGTATCGGAGCTTGGCTTCATAGAGTCCGCCGCGTGCGCGGCAGCCGCGGATCACAGCTTGGATGCGTACGGCGCTGCGTGCTTCGAGCTGTCGCCGATCACGCGCACGGCAGAGCTCGGCCGCATTCGGTAGCGGCTGGAAACCAAAGAACGCCGTCGCCCACTCGACGAACTCGAGGCGGTGGATGAGTTGCTGCAGGAACCGCCGACCGATGTACGCACATCCCGTGAGGTCAAGTGTGACAAGGTTTGGACACGCTGCCGCGAGCGCGTCGACGCCGCGCTCCGTCACGCGCGCGCAGTTGGCGAGCGAGAGCGTCGTAAGCGTGCGATTACCACTCTGTGCGAGCGCCTGCAGCGCAGTGTCACTGACGCGCTCACAGTCTGCGAGGCTCAGGCTCGTGAGGCTGCTGCAGCTGCGTGCGAGAGCGCGCACGCCGACTGCATCAATGTTCGGGCTGCCACTGATGTCGAGCGCCTGCAGGCTTGCGCACTGGGTCGCGAGCGTCGCGAGGTCACCATTTGTCGTCTGCACGCAGCCTGCAAGCGAGAGCGACTCGAGTGCGCGACACTGACTCGCGAGCGCGCGGACTGCAACACTACTCACGCTGCGGCAACCGGTGAGTCGCAGTGTCGTGAGCAGCGGGCAGCCACGTGCAACGGCTCGGATGCCAGCGTCGTGCACGTGGCGGCAGCCAAAGAGGTCAAGCACGGCGAGTCGCGCGCAGTGCTGCCCGAGCGCCACGAGCGCCTTGTCGCCGTACTCGCCGACGTGCTCGCACTCGGACACGTCGAGGTGGCGCAGGTCTTTGCAGCACTGCGCGATCTTGACGAGCCCAGCGTCCGTGACGTGCGCACAGCGCTGGATCACAAACGTCTGGAGCATCCAACAGCCTGCAGCGAGCGTCTGCAGCAAACTGTCGGTCACCTGCGGGCAGTCGCTCAAGTCGACGGCTACGAGCTGACACCGGTGCACGAGCAGCCGCAACCCGAGCTCAGTCACGCGCGGACAGCGCGCAAGATAAATCGTGTCGAGCTGTGCGCACTGGCGCGCAATCGCCCACACGCCAGCGTCGGTCACGTGTGCGCAGCCCGTGAGTCGGAGTCCGCGCAGCGTCGGGATCGCGTTCACGACCTCTTGAACCGTCGCGTCCGTGACTGCGAGTCCCGTGTCGAGCGCATGCTGCTGCAGGTCGAGCACGCGCTTGAATTGCCCAGTGTCGTCGGCGAGAAAGTTCTGCAGGAACGACCGCATCTGCCGCTCCTGTACAGGCAGCCGCGCAGCTGGTTGTACTCCACTGCTGTCGCCGTTCAAGCTTACAGATCGCGGCGATGCGTTCGATGCATGTGCATTTGTGTTTGTGTGAATCGGCGGTAGTGTGCTGTTCCGTGCGCTTGCTGCCGCTACTGCAGCGTGTGGCGATCGCGGTCGCTTCATGAGTTTGTGGCGGAACGTGATCGCATCCGGCGGCTGCGTGTGCGTCGGCAATGTGTGCATTGTTGCCGTGTTGATATAGACGCCATCATCGTCGTCACTATCGTCATTGCGCGAGGACCGTGCGGCGCTGCCGTTGCGCATCGACGTGCTCGCCGGTCGCTTGACGCTCCGCGACGGTCGGTCCTTCATCGCGGCTGCTGTTTGTTGCTGTCACAACTGTTGAAGTCCGCACTGAAACGTCGCAAAATGGACGGCGCTGTATTTGAAGCACTTGTCAAAAATGCCGACAGAAGCAGCAACAAGGACATTCACTCTGATGTATCGAGTCGAGCTACTGTGACTTGCAGCAACGACACAAGCGACCAGCAGAGTGCAACGCAGTTCCTCCCTTGTGCGTCAGGAGGGTTGCTCTTTACTCACCGTGTCAGCTTTGCCCACCTTCTTTCACGCATCTATAAGAACAAATTGAATACGGCAGAAAGTGCTTGCTTTTCGTACTGCGTGTGCATATAGATTCGCAGTGTCAACGTGCATATGTGTGTGTGTGTATGTGCATGTAGTCAGCGTATTGATCGCCTCTAGTCGCGAGCGCCATAGCACTGAACTAAGGCGCGACGCCGTCGAGTGGTGCCGCGCCGGACGACACTGGGATCGACACGGCGTGCTGCTGGTCGCCCGTGTACGCCGACACGAGCGACATGGACGCGAGCATGATCGACATCGATAGCGACTTGATGTCCGACTCGCTCGTGCGCATGTTGATGAACGACGCACCGCAGAAGATGAAGCAGAACCACGCAAGCGACTTCCACTGCAGCGTGTGAATGCGAGCACACACAGACAGACGAGCACAAACAGATGAGCGTGCATGGCCAACCCGAGTATTCACCGTGTGAGTCACGCAGCATCAGTGCATGTAGTATGAGCGATAGTGAGAGATGCATGCAGACAGACACAGTCTTGCTCGTTGCATTTCGTTGCACATCAACGCACCTTGAGCACAAAGCTCGCAGAGCCGAGCACGAGCGACAGCAGCGAGTAGTAGTCCGTTGGTTCGCGGCTCGCGTCAATCGGTTCGCGGATGAACGAGTGCACCTCAGCAGGGCGACGCGGGTCGCCGTTCACGCTTGCCATTTTATCTTGCTTATGTGTACGTGCAGGTTGAGTGTGTCGTTGCGTGTCGAATGTGGTTGTGGACCTTTGTGAGCCAGCTGGGACACGCGGCATTTGCGCAGGACAACAATCACGAATTTTATCGTAGCATACTTGAATATCAATATGTCAATGCTGAATTGTATTGTAATTCGAACAATTGCAGTCTCTTTGTCGCGTTTGTCACTTTGCGCAAGATATATACAAGAATCTGTCTGGAATCTCTCGAACAGCAATAAGTTTGAGCTGCTCGCACATTTCGTCGACGCACATGCGAGCAATGAGAACGGACCTGCTGCTGCTGCCGCTTCGTCATCGAACTGCAGCTACAGCTGCGACTGACTCATCGTGAGCGCCAATGTCTCGAGACGGAACATGTCAATAAACGCGAGAAAGTCGTCGACCGCGTCGGCGCTGCCAGTCTCATCGTCGACGACGACGCTCCGTTGCTGTGAAGCAGTCAGTGAACCGTGTCACTCAGTGCATGTCAACAGACACATGCGCAAGTGTGCATACTCGCGTACGCACCTGTTCGTTGCGACGTCGGCGCTGGAGCTCGTGCTCGTTCTGCAGCCGCACTTCGTACATCTGCATACATACACACAACATTGCGTTTGTCAGCACAGCCACCCGTTTCCTGCAAACGCAGCGACACTGTCAACCAGTCGAGCCGAACGCACTCACCGCTTTGCGGTGCTGCGCCTTGAGCGCTTGCAGCTCGAGATCGTGCACAGCGCGCAGGTTTGCGAGCTCGGCGTTGTGGCGCAGCTGCCGCTCAGTGCTTGTCTGCTGCTCGCGCTCGAGTGCCTGCTCGAGTCCAGAGCGCACAGCACGGAGCTCCTGCGATACATACGCCCGTGTTGTATGAGCACCACTGCATGCGACACTTGTATCAGCAGCAGCAGCGAGCAGCTGCATATACTCGCACGTACCTTGACTTCAAGCTCGAGCGCACGGGTCTGTTGCGTTCGCTCGTCTAAGTCGCGCCGCATGCGTTCAAACGCGGCTTTCCACACGCGCTGCCACTCGTACTGGTCCTCGCTCTCGCGCGTCTGCACGTGCTGGCTCTGCATGCGCATCTGCACCGGCGACGCCGCTGCATCGCGGTTGTTGTCGCCTCTCGCTTGCGACTGGCGATCGTCCGACAGCCTCGCATTGGCCGTGCCACTGCGCTTGCCTGCTGCTCGTACTGCTGCACGGGCACTTGTGTGGCGTGGTAGCGTGGGCAGCGGACCCTGCGGCGGCAAGCGGTCGAATGGCTCGCGCAGCGTCTACACGCACATAGCCGACAGTGTTGAGCAAAACGACTCGATCCACATGCACACAGACAGACAGTCAGACAGATAGACATTGCACGTACACCGTCGAGTAGCATCTGCAGCAGCGCACTAGCGTACTCGAGCGCATTGCGGAGCCACGTCGCGTTCGACGTTGGTTGTGCAAGCAAAGCGCGCAGCCAGTGGCGTATGCGGATCTGCTCGTGTTTGCTGTCGCTGCGTGCACTGAGTTCGCGGATGCGCGTGAGTGTCGCGCGCAGTGCTTCAGCTTCAGGACGCATCACACTCGTTCGTGCTAGTGCTAAGGTATATGGTAATAAGCAGACGCGTCCCTTCGTGCACCCCATAACGACTAGTGCGTGCAAGTAACCAAGCGACGGCCGAGTGCTGCGGCGACTATTGCTGCTGCGTCACGGCTCGCTACACGCGCATCAGTTCGCGCGTCGATCGCTCTGCTGCTGCTGGTCGTCGCAACAGACAAGTGTGATGGACCACAAAGTCACGACCGACTACACGCGTTTGCTCGGCAATGCGAACGTCAAGGTGCGACGACGGTCCTGTGCTGTGACTCGCTCTCTAGTACACACACACACTCAAACATACACATCTTTGTAGGTGTACGTACGTGCGCGGCCATGCGACGACGGCCAGAAGCCACCGGAGGACATGTTTGAGCGCAATCGCGACACACCAAAAAACATTGTGATCAAGGTCTGTAGTAGGCGCGCCAGTGTATGAGTGAGCGAGTACGCGCTACTGGTCAACACTCACGCTAACACTCTCGCTCTCGCTGTCGTTCGTAGGACACGGAGCGGATGCAGTACGGGAACCACGCATTCAGCTTTGACAACGTGAGGCTCGTGTCTTGTCGAGCTGTGCGAGTTTGTATGCTCAGAAAGTGACAAGAGGCTGTACAATGGACTGATCCGATGAAGTGTCAACATGCTTGTGGTTACTATGGCAGATCTTCTGGACCGACACGTCGCAAGTGACGCTGTTCGAGACGGTGCGTGCTCGTCCTGCTTGTTCGGCAGACAGTAGAGCGCTCTATGGTGAGTGCTGTCAGCTCCGTATTGACTTGTGTGTGTGTGTGTGAACCTTGTGACGGTGAGTGCAGACAAGTAAGCCGCTCGTCGACTATGCGCTCAAGGGCATCAACAGCTGCTGCTTTGCGTACGGCCAGACCGGCTCGGGCAAGACGTTCAGGTGTGTATAGCATACATGGCAGTTTGTGTGTATGTGTACGACTGCTATATGGCTGAGCGCTCACCGCCCAAATGCCGTAGCATCTTTGGCGAGAGTGGCGACAAGACTGGACTCCTCTCGCGCTCGATCGAGTCGCTCTTTGAGTACGTCGGCCGCAGCGACAACAAGTCCAAGGTGTGTCTGCTGCTGCTCTGAGCGTCTGCTACTGAACCGTCCGCCTCATGCTGTTGTCACTGTCGTCATGGCTGTTAGGAGTTCACGCTTGTCGTGAGCTTCCTCGAGATCTACTGCGACCGCGTACGGGACCTCTCGCGCGAGTACGCATGACCTACGAGTGTCTCGGTTTGTGTTGCTGTGTTGCTCTATCCAACATACTATGTGTACTATACGTATGTTTACGTGGAGTAGCTACCTCAAGAGGACGGGGCGACCGATCTCGTTCCAGAACTCGAGCAGCACCGAGTGGTTCCTGCGGCAGGTACGAGCGTTCGTTATCCTCTCGTAGTCGTACTCGCGCGGCCTTATGCTGTGGCTCTGTGTGTGTACATACGTGCGTGTGACTCGTTCTAGCAACAGGTGCCGCGCACCGAGAGCGCGTCGAGGTACCCGCTGTCAAGCGCATCTCGACTAGCAGTTGCTTCTGTGGGTCTACCAGTTAAACTCGTTGCTCAGTCGTCTTGCAACTGTGTTGACCTGTTTCTCTGGATGCACCGGCTAGCATTGGCTCGTACTCCGCACCTATGCGCACCAGCGACGAAGAGTACGACTACGAAAAGGCGAGCTTTGAGATCCACGAAGACGCACAGGGCAACGTCTTTGTCAAGGACCTCGCGATGGTCACGGTCACGTCGCGCGACGAAGTCGATGCGCTCGTACAGTCGGGCCTCAAGCTCCGCGCGACGCACGAGACAAAGATGAACGCCGTGTCGTCGCGGTCGCACACGGTGTTTACGATCCACGTCTTTCAACAGAGTACGTTCGACGCTGTGCGGCGTGGCGTATAGTATGCATGAGGCGTGTCTAAGGCTCTATCACTATAATCTTGGGTATACGTCTACGGAACGTAGTCCAGGAAACGGGTGAAGTGATCTATGGCATGCTCAACATGGTCGACCTCGCGGGCTCGGAGCGGCTCAAGAAGAGCGAGTCGGACGGCCAGCGATTGAAAGAAGCGCTCCATATCAACTCGAGTCTCAGCGCTGTCGGCAAAGTCGTGATGTCGCTCGACCCCGAGAGCGGCTACAACTACATCCCATATCGCGACTCGAAGCTCACGCGACTGTTGCAAAACAGCATCGGTGCGGCTGTTTGACTGGCTGGCTGCTTGATTGTCCTCACTGTTGTCCTAGCGATTCGGCCGCTGACTCGACTGTGTGTATCGATGACGATGACACTCAGGCGGCAACTGCTTTACGATCCTCCTCGCGACGATCCACCCGATGAAGGAGCACTACGAAGAGTGTCTCGGCACGCTCCAGTTTGCAAACCGCTGTCGCTCCGTGCAGAACCAGGTGTGATGAGTGGACTGACTGGCTGCACTGCGTCGTGTGTCATCTCTGTCGTCCACTGCGTCCAACTGAGTGCGACAGTGTCGATATGTATACTTATTATACACTTGTGTATGCATGGATACTAATGTATACCTTATTTAGCCACGCGTAAACCACATCAATGGCTCGGTTGCCGACAAGGACCGGCGCATCCGGAAGCTCCAGGACGAACTCGCGGTGCTGCGGCGGCAGCTCGAAGGCCTGCGCGTTGACTACAACAACAAGTTTGTCGCGGCGCTCAACGAGCTCGGCTTTGAGGCCGAAGAGATCACAGCGAGTGGCGAGATCAAGTTTGCAGTACGATGGGCCGTTGCTGCTGCTATACGCGGGTATACATGTATGCACTCACAGTATTGCTACTGCTGTATGGGGTCACTACAGGACGGACTCGTGCTGCGCTCAGTGTTTGCCGATGCGGATGCAACGGACGCGGCAGGCGCTGCGAATGGCGCAGCAGCAGCGCTGTCGCCGACCCGTCGTGCTGCGAACCAGTCGCAGATGCAGGCGACGCGGAAAGCGAACGGTGAGTGGGCATGTGGACACTGTCGTCTGCTGCTAGTTCGTCAGTTGACCGAACGACGTCTCTATTGAACGCACACTATGGATGCATACACGCAGAGATGTCAAAGAGGGACCGCGACCACTTGCGCGCCAAGTACGCAAACGCCAAGAGCAACTTTACAGTCGTTGTCGTACGTACTGCTGCCTGGGTCGTGTCGTGTGTATGTCAGGCCGTATGGTGACGCGCCATCTCACACGTCGAATGGCGCTGACGACTCGTCGACTGATGATTCTTTGTCACTTTGTCGCTTTACGCTTGGTCGCCACGGATGCTGCAGAGCGAAGCAAAGAAAGAGAAAGAAGAGGCGCGCAAGACAATGAACGACCAGCGTCGCCGCATCGCTGCGCTCGAAGAGAGTCTAGTGCAAAAGACGCGCGAGTACGAGCGCGCACTTGCGAGCGAAGAGGCAAAACACCGCGCTGAGCTCCAGGACTTGCTGCGCTCTAGTCCGCAACACGCTCGCGACGTGCTCGAGCAGCAGCGTAATGGCAATGGACTACGGCATCGGTCGGCGTCGATCAGCAGCACCTGCGCAGACGCAGACGAGAGCGTGAGCAGTCAGCGCGATAAGGTGGACGACGACCGAGTGTGGGTGTTGGGTCGTACAGACACTGTCATTGACGTGCAGTCGCCCTGGTGGCTGTGGTACTCACTCGCTTGCTGTCTGCAGCGACTGTTCCAGCGCATCGCAGCGATGCAGAGCGCTAAAGAGGACGAGATTGCGCTCATTCGGCAGCACGTACGCTCATTCGCTCACTCAACTCGGTTCGACTTGGCTCGATTGTCACTTACGGCTCAGACTGCTCACTTGCAACTGTGTCGACGCGCTCCAGTTTGACCAGATCCTGAAGAAGCGGTCGGATGACCTAGAGGCTGCAAACAACAGGCTCCAGCAGGTGCAGCTCGCAACGGCGCGCACAGTCGACGTGCGTAGCTGATGCTGCTGCAGCTCATGCTGACCATCGCGTGCAGTGTGTGGACTCCGTCACACACCGACTGACTATCGTGATCTACATGTGTGTGGCTGCTTGACGCGTGACTCCGTGCGTCCGTTCGTCTGCGCTTCTCACAAACGCAGCACCTGCGCGAGGACTGTCTCGAGCTCTACACCTACGTCGGTCGCTTGCTCGCTGCGTTCGAAAACGGCCAGCGGTGCGTCTTGTAACGCACTCACAGAGTTGATCGACAGGTCGACACTGTCGCTATCCTCCGACATCTCAATATCAACAGTAACTGACGACTAGGTGCTGCGTGTTCGTAACAGAGCCATCCCGCCCAAGAACATCCTTGCGGACATGACGAAGTTGCGGCACATCAAGGCGCTGGTAAGTGTCGATCTGACTGTCAACACTGTGCGCTATCTGTCCATCCTAGTGTCTCGCCTGACGTACAGCCTGTGGTCGCGTCACAAGGTCGCGACCGACGCGAGCCGCAACCCCCAGTACCTCGACCGCAGTGTCACCACTGCCTCCGCTGCGACGCACGACGCAGGTCGCGCCGTGCGACCCGTGTCAGCACCCGTGCGACGCCCCAAGACAGCAGGGTCGTACCCGTCGGTGCTTCGTGACCGCGTGAACCAGACGCCTGCGACTGCGACTGCGACGGAACGCACTGACGACGTCCTCGAGGTCCAGTTTGCGCGTCCAGTGTCGCCACCCACAGCAACAATAAGGACGAACGCAACGGACCGGACAGATGCAACTGAGTTTGCACATCTCAAGGCGCTGCTCGACGACGAGGTGCGTGGATGTGACGCCTCGTGGCTCTCGCTCCGCCACTGACACGCCTCACTGTTCCACTTGGTTTGTCGGTCTGTCTGCCATTGCCTCCACCCTCCACTACAGCGCAAGCGCTCCAAGGCGCTGCGAGCCGCGAACGTCGCGCTCACGCGTCAGCTGCAGCGACACGCTGCAGAAGGACACGAGTAGCAGTCGTAGCGTCCACTTGCTGTCTCCTTCTGTTGTGCTCGCAGTGTCTATTGCAGTTTTGGTCCGTTGCGAGTCTAGTGCCAGTGTCTGTATCTACTGCCAGTGTCTGTCCTACTCGCGCTTGATGATCTCGAGCATCTCGTCGACACTCGTGACTTTCTCACGCGGCTTCCCGACTGCTGCACCGCGCGCTGTCTCTTCAGCGTCGAGCCGCTCGACGTCGCGCCACGACACGAGCTGCTTGGTCGGCGACCGCTCGCGCACAAGCGCACGAACGGCGTCAAGACCACGAGCGTCATGTGTTGACACAGCGCCGGCCGCAAAGTCCTCGAGCATGCTCGCAACGGTCTCGCGCGCATCGACAATGTTTGCACCAATGATACCGGACGGTCCGCGCTTGACCCAGCCCGTGCAGTAGAGCCCTTGGATAGCGACACTGTCGTCGATACGCACGACGCGACCTGCGACGTTTGCAAGCACGTTGCGTGTCGCATCAAACGGCGCGTCCTCGAGCGGCTGCGACTTGTACCCGATGCTCCGCAGCACGAGGCCACACGGCAGCTCGTCGACAACGCCGGTGCCGACTGCGCGCTGGCGGTTCGCCGCGCCTTCGAGTCGCGTGCGCTCGATGCGAACAGCACCGACGCGGTGTGGCGCGTCAGCACTCGGTAGGAGCTCAATAGGCGCTGCAAGGAACTTGATCTGCACGCGCTTGGTCGAGGTGTCGGCGTCGTCGTTCTTGCTAAAGCCCTCGGAGATCTTGGCTATAGGGGGTACGAGAGGTACGGTCGTCGTCATACAGGTTACGTGCGTCAGTACTGAGTCACAAGCGATACAACAAAGGACAATGTGACGGTTCGACGCACTCAGTAGCTCGTGCATGCGCTTCTTTGCGCGCTGCTCGGCAATCTCGTGCTGCGAGCTCTCGGTCGCGCTCAATGCGAGCTCGGATGGGTCGACGACGCACGTCACGCCGTCAAGCTTTGTGAGCTCGCGGAGCTCTTTCATCGTGAACGCTGCCTGTGCGCTGCCGCGACGACCGACGAGGTACACGGTCTTGATCTTGCTGTACGTGTGTACATGCAGATGTGTTAGGTCGATGCCGATCGCCATACACCAGTAGTACGGACCATCCACTCTCTTGAACAATCACACGGGACGCACCTGTGGCGCAGCGCGTCGACTGCGTGCTGCGAGATGTCGGTCGTTGCGAGCTCGTCGACCGACTTGGTGAGGATGCGCGCGCAGTCGACTGCGACGTTGCCTTGACCAAAGATCACGGCCGTGTCGCTCGAGAGGTCGACAGTGAGGTCGCGGAACGCCGGATGGCCGTTGTACCAGTTCACGAACGCGCGCGCGCTGAGGACGTTGTCGAGGTGTTCACCTGGGATACCGAGCTCACGGTCGCCTGCTGCGCCGTATGCGAGCACGACTGCGTGGTAGTGCTGCATAAGTTCGTGCAGCCGCACGTCGTCACCGACGCGCACGTTACCGAGGAACGCAAAGCGCTCGTCGGCTGCGACCTTTTCAAAGTCGTGCATGACCGACTTGACTTCTGGGTGGTCTGGCGCGACGCCCGAGCGCACGAGCCCGTATGGTGTTGGGAGCGCCTCGATCATGTCGACGTGCACGCCTGGGTGGTCCTTGAGCAGGTACTTGGCAGCGTAGAAGCCAGCAGGACCCGAGCCAACGACGCACACGCGAGGCGAGTCGAGTGCACTGCTGGTTGTCGACATTGCGCGTGCTGCCAGCGAGGTGCCAGTGAGCGAGCTGCCGGCCAGGTGGCGGCGGCGCAACAGCGCATGCGCTGCACGTTGGTTTCGCAACATGGACAGCATGGTCGCGGCAGAGCTGTTGTTGTTCAGGAAGTGTCGGATCGGAAGTGACGACGACGAGGTCGGACAGCAGTGTCTGCGCATCAACCGCGATGATTAGCGTTCGCGATTGTTGTGGCCCACATTTTATCGCTGCAACTTGTCGTAGCGCATAGACTGTTCTATAGTGCCAAAATATCCTGGCAAAGAGCATAGAGACACAAAAAGACTGTTTGACAGGCGCTCACTTGCAGCCTGTCCCTCGCATCCCGCATGTAAAATGGCTTCGAATCGTGCTCTCTCCCCTTGCGTGCATGTCGTTTCTGGCGAGCTTTCTAGTGCACGCTTGCATGCTGCGACCGCGAACACTGCGAACGCGTCACGCCACCAACACACTCCCGAATAGCTGCTGCTAGACCTATTTTCAAACCAAATGCAGTCTTGTTATCCACACACACACGCTGCGGTCCAACCGCTTCGGTGTTCCCGCTCGAGCGCATCCATTGCCGAGACCAGCTGAGCCGCGTGGTCCACGCTGCTCCTCACTTCAACAGAATATGGCTGCACCCCATATTTGAGCCCCGATTTAGGCGACGAAATAGAGCCAACAAACGCTAATTACGGATACAGGCGAGACGACGCGCGGGTCGACGCGGCTGAAATTGCAGAGTTGTATCTTGCAAAACGTATACTACAAGTCGATTGCAAGCGGCTTTCTCGGGGCGGGGTGTTCTCTCCCTAACCCAGCACAAGCGCAGCTGGAGCCAAACTGAGGTGCTTCTCGTTGCGATCTGCTGCTCCCCTGAGTTTTATTTCTTTTTCAGCGGCCCCCGCAGCGTCGACCTCGACCTTGACGGCTTCCGCTGCTTTGAGTGCCGAGCTCGTGTGTGCGTACGCGTGCAAGTGCGTACACGCGTGTGTGTGTGTGCAACGACAACAAGCAGAGCAGGCACACTCCCCTACTGCGACCACAAGCACTCGCTTCATAATGAACAGCCTCGAAATGGTCGTGGGCGCCAAGTGCTACGTGCCAGACGAGACGCACGTGTGGCTCGCCGCCGAGGTGCTCCGCGAGGAGAACTCGGGCGACGGCAAAGTGCGCAAGATCCATACGCGCGTCGAGCTGCCGCGCAGTCCGGACGCAAGCATCGACGATGACACACCGCCCGAGTTCGAGGACCGCGTCGTCGACATGAACGACAAGCAGACGAAAGCACTGCTTGCAGTCCATCAGCTCGAGTCGCTGCCGTACCAGAACGAGCACACGGGCGTGTTTGGCATTGAAGACATGATCTCGCTCAACTACTTGCACGAAGCTGCGATCCTGTTCAACGTCAAGACGCGGTTCTTGCAGAAGCTGCCGTACACGTACACGGGCGACATCTGCATTGCTGTGAACCCGTACCAGTGGCTCCCAGACCTGTACGCCGACGAGCAGCACTTGCGGTACCTCAACCAGCCAAAAGAGGAGCTCCCGCCGCACGTGTACGCAACGTCGGTTGCGTCGTACGACAACATGCGCCGCACGGAGCGCAACCAGAGCATCCTCGTGAGTGGCGAGTCCGGCGCGGGCAAGACCGAGACGACGAAGATCCTCATGAACCACCTCGCAACGATTGCTGGTGGCCTGAACAACTCGACGATCAAGAAGATCATCGAAGTGAACCCGCTCCTCGAGTCGTTTGGTAATGCCAAGACCGTGCGGAACGACAACAGTTCGCGCTTTGGGAAGTTCACGCAGCTCCAGTTTGACCGCGACGGGACGCTCGTTGGCGCGAAATGTCGCACGTACTTGCTCGAGAAGACGCGCGTGATCCAGCACGAAGAGCCCGAGCGCAACTACCATGTGTTCTACCAGGTGCGTTGCGTATTGCGTCGTGGTGTGCATTGCGATTGCATTGTATTGTGATTATTGTGTGTGGTACTACAGTTATTGTGCATTATGTTGCTATCAGTGCGCTTGATTGTGATTGTTGCGCATTATATTGCATTGTGTTGTGCTGTTCTGTATTGCGTTGTATTACATTGTATTGCTGTATATTGTATTCTATTGATATATCGTGACGATGTGGCGTCTTTGTCGATAAACTGACGCGCTTTGATACAATGTACAGATCCTCGAAGGCGACATGGCGCAGGAGCTCCTGCTCGATCCAACCAAGACGTACACGTACACGGGCAACAACAGTGCGCGCAAGATCGAGGGCATGTCGGACGCCAAGCACTTTGAAAAGACGCGCGTTGCGCTCGAGCTCATTGGCTTGACGCCCGACGAGCAGAAGCCGCTGTTTGAAGTGCTTGCTGGTGTCTTGCAACTTGGTGAAGTGTCGCTGCTGGCAAACCCAGCAAACGACGAAGAGTCGCTGATTGCACCGAATGACGCCGGTGCGCTCGCGGCCGTGAAGCTGCTCGGCGTGACGTGGGACGCGATCGAGAAAGCGCTCTGTTCGCGCACGATGCGCGCTGTGAACGACGTCTACAGCGTCCCATTGCGGCGCGAACAGGCGATGGACTGCCGCGACGCGTTGGCAAAAGCGATCTACTCGAACGTCTTTGACTGGCTCGTCGCATCGATCAACGCGTCGCTGTCGGATGACGCGAACATGTTCAACCACGTCGGCGTGCTCGACATCTTTGGCTTTGAGCACTTCAAGCACAATTCGTTCGAGCAGTTTTGTATCAACTATGCGAACGAGAAGCTCCAGCAAAAGTTCACACAGGACGTCTTCAAGACTGTCCAGATCGAGTACGAAGAGGAAGGGATTGTGTGGAACCACATTGAGTACGCCGACAACCAGGATGTGCTGACTGTCATCGAGTCAAAGATGGGCATCATCTCGCTCCTGAACGAAGAGCTCATGCGTCCGAAAGGCAACGAAGAGTCGTTCATGTCCAAGGTCGCGTCTCTCCACAAAGAGGACATGGCGCACGTCATCGAGTTCCCGCGGACGTCGCGCACCGAGTTTACGATCAAGCACTACGCGGCGCCAGTCATGTACGACAGTGTCGGGTTCCTCGAAAAGCACAAGGACGCACTGCTGCCGGACCTCTCGGAGCTCATGCGCAGCTCGAGCACGCCGTTTGTCTCAGCACTGTTTGAGCCAAAACCAGCGCCAAAGTCCGCAGCAGCAGCTGAACCAGCGACTGCACGCCGGAAGCGCGGCGGCGGCGGCGCACTCACGCTCTCGACCGTTGGCACGCAGTTCAAAGAGAGCTTGAGCGAGCTCATGACGACGATCCAAGCGACCAAAGTCCACTACGTTCGGTGCATCAAGCCGAATGCGATCAAGAGCGCAACGACGATGGACCAAGCGATGGTCGTGTCCCAGCTCCGATGCGCTGGTGTGATTGAAGCGATCCGGATCTCGCGCGCTGCGTACCCGAACCGGCTCGCACACACGGAGATCGTCGACAAGTTTTGGCTGTTTGTCCCCCGCGGCGGCGCGACCGCACGCGACAAGTGCGAGTTATTGATGGCGAAGCTCAAGCTCGCGAGCCCTGCGCAGTTCCAGATGGGCAAGACGCGCGTGTACTTTCAACTCGGCGTGCTCGAGGAGCTCGAGGACCGGCGCAAGAAGTTCCTCGATGCCAAGGCGACGTTCCTCCAGGGCGTCATGAAGACGTTTGCGCAGCGCATCAAGTACTTGCGCCAACTGGCCGCAATCATCAAGCTGCAGGTACGTGCTTATTGTATTGGGAGTGTGTATTGGTATTGCACTGTATTGTATTGTGTTGTATTGCAATATGTGTTGTACTTACGCGAATATCGCTTTGTATGTGCCATCAGTCGGTCGTGCGGTGCGTGATTGCAATGCGGCGCTACAACACGTTCAAGCACGGCCTCGTAAAGGCGCAAGCGCGCTGGCGCGGCAACAAGGGCCGCGCGTACTACGCGCAAGTCCGGAGCAACCACTACGCCGTGATCATCCAGCGCTATGTGCGCGGCTTTGTGCTCCGGTGCGTCTTTGCGATCGCTATTATTGGCTGTTGATTGTTGACTGTAAGCTCCGACTGACCATCACCCATGGTCCTACGACAGCCACCAATACACCAAGGTGCGCGCAATGATCATCCGCGTCCAGGCGATGGTGCGCATGAAGATCCAGCGACCCAAGTACCTCGCCGCGCTCCAAGAAGAGAAGCTCCAGGCCGACATGGTGTACCAGCTCCAGCAGCTCAAGGCGCGTTTGCAGGAAGAGCAAGAGCGCAATGCGCGGCTCCAGGAAGAGCGTTTGAGCGTCGTTGCAGTTGATATGAGTTCAAGCTCGAGCCGCGCCGGTGCTGCAGCTGCGTCAAACGTCGTGATTGCCGACGCTGGCGGCATGATCGAGAAACTCCAGGACGAGAACTCGAAGCTCCGTGCGAAGACCGAGGACCTCAAGACGACTGTGAAAGCGCTCAAGGCCGACGTCGACAAGGCCAAGTCCGAAAAGGAAGTGAGCCACGCCGGGCTGTACGTCAAGATTCGGCAGCTCGAAGACTCGGTGCGCGAGAAAGAAAAGCGTGTTCTGATTCTCGAAACCGAGAATCAGAAGCTTGTTGCGCAAGTTGCTGATCTCATGGCAAACGGCCACGTGCCGTCCGAGACGAAGGCGAAAGAGAAGCGCTCGATCTTCCGGACGCTCGGGTCGAAGAAGGAGAAGAAGTTGGTGCCGACTGAAGCTGTCATGCTCGACTCGCTCACGGGCGACGACGACAGCGGTGAATCACGACGCAGTGGCTCGAAGACGTCGGATGTCCGGCCGTCGGACGCGCGCCACTTTCCGAAACTCCCGAGCATGAGCATGCCCAAGGCCAAGTTCTGGACGGCTGCCAAGACCAAGAACCCCGACGGTAGTGACACTAACGGCACTACGAACGGTGGGGATAGCAGCGAGCGCGACTCGACCGGCATCGACGACGTTGCGCCGCGCAATACGATCCTCAAGAGCATGGAAGTCGGCGTGACCGGCACGATGACGAACCTCAAGGGCAAGATGGCAGCGGTCAAGACGATGTACGACGCCAAGAGCAAGCGCTCGGGCAGCAAAGGCGAAGACGCGGACCGGCCGACGCTCGCGCCGATCGTCAACAAGGACCGACCGATTCGCGAGTCGTTCAATCTCGATGCGCTGCCCGAAGTGTCGCTCCCCGTTGGGTGGGAAGCAAAGGTCTCGCGCTCAACTGGTCGCGTCTACTACGTGAACCGCAAGCTCGGCAAGTCGCAGTTTGAGCGCCCGACGCTCGCGTCGCTCAAGGCGCAGAAGCTCGCGCGGCAAAAGACTGCAGCGGCCGGTCCGATCAGTGCGAACTCGGCGCAGCTGTAGAGTGCGATGGCGTCGTGGCATTGTCGGCACTCGCCTTGGTCAGTAGCGAGACTGAGAAACAAATAGTGACGCGTCAAGAGCGAGCGAGTGCGCGGACGCGTGTTTGTAGATGTGGATGTGCTGTATCGGACGGGAAGGCGCGTCCAAACGAGCAAGTGCGCCGCTACGGACAACATCGTCCTGATCGGCGTCGAGACGGCAGGACAGAAGGAACAGGATGGTGGTCGATGCGACTTTCCCTCCAGCAGCACAAGTGTGTTGTGGTAAATAGAACTCGGTCAACCGCTGTCAGCCAAGTGCACATAGCGACTGGCGGCTCGTTCGCTGTTGCTGCGAGACGATCGCACATCAAAAGAATCACGACAGTTTGCACGAATAATCACGACACGTTCCGCGATATTGTGTCGCTCTCATAAATACGCTCGATGCGCTATCGCTCATCCACTCAACTGCAGTGCGTCATGTCACGCAACACTGCTCGTCGTGTCGACGACGCGGCGACTCGACCGACTCGACCTGCGAAAGTTGCTGAGGTGCTCTTTGTGCGCCTCAACGACGTTCTTCTTCTCGTCGCTCGATCGGTACGCGAGCACGTTGCTGCTCGAGCCCGTTGCCGACCGCAGCAGCGGCGGGCGGCCGGTCGTCGACGACGCAGTCGACGATTTGTCGGAGCTGCTTGCAGGGCTCAGTGCTGGACTTGCGATCGTCGTTGGACTCCGCATTGGACTCAGTATTGGCGCGCCACGCAGCGCGTCAATGTCGACGCTGTGGTTGTCGTCGCTGCTGCTGCTATAGCCGTCGCCTCCGACTGACGGCGCTGGCGTCGATGGCATTGTCGCTGCTTTCGGTGCAAGCGAGCCTTTGAAGCGCATCATGACCGAGCCGCGTCGTTTGAACGCCGATGCGACTGACGCGCCACGGCTGCGTGTCGTCGACTGCTCGTCCGGTGTTGCGAGCTTACTGGCTGCTGCTGTTGGATGGGCGCCATGCGTATTGCCATGGCTGTTGCCATTACCGAGCAGCGCTGACGACATGCGGCGAAAGCGCGTCGACGACATCGACGACTCGGACGAGATCTGTTCGCCGATACGGTCGACGCCCGTACGTTGACTGCTCAGTGTACGGCGCATTGCGTGGCACTGCGCGCGCACGTGCTTGAGCTCGTCGTCGAGCGCTGTGAGCTCGGTCGTGAGTTCGTGCGCGAGCTGACTGCCCTGCACGGCAGCGCGCTCGCGGCTCGTGTTGAGCGTCATGATCTCGCGCTGCAGTCGCGTGTTGCGCAGCACGAGCGCATGGATCTCATCACGTATGCGGTCGTTCTCGACGCGTAGTTCATCCGCTGCTGTCGACGTCGTCGTCGTCGTTGCTGCCATGCTGTTGCTGCTGCTGCTGTTGCTCGTTGCTTCGCGTTGTGTGCTGTTTATTGCTGAGAATAGTGGAGCGCAATCGAGCCGTTGCTACTTGCATACATTGAGCAAGATAGTGGAAAGGCGGGTCGCAGCTGCGTAAACCGGTACGAAACGACACCAGCAGGTATTCAGCATCTTGCAAATTCGATACAAACGCAGTTGTTTACAGTGCTGCAAGTAAAAATGATGTGACTGTCAACCGACTCGATTTGCTATGCAACTCGATGTGACTGTAATCTGTTGTTGCTGTCGAGTCTTGCTAAAACAATTCTAAACTACCCAACCGAATGTGAACACCACGGGTTATGAAAATGGCGTAAATCGCAATTTAAAATACACATAGTTAAGACTTCACTTAGACGTGCACACATAGGTGGGGGGATGACATCATCCATCTGCAACATATAACTCATAGGTAGGAAGATCACAGATAGGATGGTTCAAGTGGAACCGCGAGAAGTACGGTTCAAACACCGCTCAATACAGTTTATATATAGCTTCTAACAATACAGGATGCTGTCGAGCTGGAGCTCTGTCGTCGTTTGCCGTAACAGCAGCCATGAACGCTTTCTCAGTAGAAGATGGTGTGTGACCCACCACTTGCATACTCTCCATATCAACATGCTGGAACATCGACAAAAAGCACAACATCCGTGTCTTGAAATCGCATATTTGCTAATACAACCTAATATTAAGTACACTTTGAGGCAAACCGACCTTTTTCGCAATGTACTATTTTGTGGCATACTAGTTGCGTTAGTCTACATATATATAGCCATTTTGCTGAAAATCTAACATTTAGTTTCAGGTTATCCTTTAAACTACTCTGACATACCTAGTGTCTTTTTGTCACAAAACAAGTATATTGATGTTATTTAATTACTCATGTATGGGAGCTCGAGTTTCGAAATCCAAAACGAGACAACCGAGTCAGAGCGGATATTCAGACACACGGTCGTTGTGTGAAGACGTGCCTTTCGTCAATGGTACGTGCAGTTAAAGCAACAGGCGATGTTGGCGAGGCAGCACCGGATGTGCAGCAGTACGATAAATGCCACCCGTGCTTGTATCTGTCTTGTTTCAGCGACAAAACATGAATGATGATCTCAGCATCGACTGTGGTGCGCATATATAGACACGACCTGCGTCTCTCTTGCAAGGTGCCGTTTAAGCTTGCCACTTTTGCCGCTAAGCTGCATTGCTGGTACTTCAACGACGTCGAAAATGGGCAGGTAGAGATTCGCCGATTGGTTTCGCCGCGGCACGCCTGCTGTTGCCAGAGTCCGTCTTCTCGGCATGCGACTTCACATTTATTCTCGCGTTTCGCTTGACGCGCGGGATGCTTCACGCCGCGAATTTCACAGCACATTTGTTGCCGTCCATTAGCCACAGCTCAACCGTGGCCACTGCCGTGAACAATTGTTTTGTTGAATAACGCGCGCATCTATATGTACCCATAACTGGCCGACAATGTGAACGTGTGTGGCGTAGTTGCTGTATTTGCCACCGTATTTCCTGCAGCTGAACCTAATAGAAGTGATGTTCCGCCAGTTGACGCGGTGGCTCTCGACAACCCTGAGCTCATTTTCGACGTCGTTATGCGCGCGAAGCAGTAGAGTTAAATAGACCACAGTGATTAAGGTGTGGTGTGTTGTGGTGTGTGGGTTTGAGCAAAAGACGCAGGAAAAAACTGACGGATTTCCTTCGGGCTGCCGCGCATGCGCCATCGCCTAATGATCGAGAGCCATACATACCGCAATGATGTTGCCGAGCTTGATTGAAACGTGCGCCTGAATTCCATTACGACTCCCATTAGATCAATAAGATACTCTCTTGAGATTGTTGAAAGGATTCAAATATATGTGTCTATTATACCCCCTTATGTCTTCCGTTCGATCAACAGTTTCAAATGGACACCAGTAATACCCCTAACATGCAATCCGGCCGCGATGCGGTCGGCGCTCGGCTAGTCTATATACATAAGTTGATAAGCCGTTTGTCGGTCATACCTCATTTCCGTAATATTATGAAAGTGTCAAATGATTTTATGTCTATCCATTGAATAATTAATAATGTAATGACTAAAAACGTGTTATTTTAGACGGCACCGAATGCGAGGGACGGGCACCGTCCCGATGCGGGCGGTGCCACTTCTCATTGTCGTCCGCGCAGCGCCGACAATTAACACTTTCGAGATCGCAGAACATCACCTACCGCCCGCGAAGTGGGCAGTTGGTACTTGTACTCCACATGTCAATCATTCATCACGTATTTATAGAGTGATTCTCAGACATCAATTAATATTCAAAAAATTTAATCGAATATACATCAGCGACATACAACATATACCATTCTCCCCAAGTACAAGCGAAAATGAACAGCACCTACCTAACACCAGCAACACCAAAACACGATGAAGAGAAAAGCTCGAGTCGCGAGCTCGCCTTCTTACATAGGCGCACGCACAAGCCCGCATGAACGCTTTCTCAAGGCCGCGATAATGCCCACGTGGACGTCGTGACAGTGTTGCTCGCTCGCCAAGAGAGGGTAAACGCTACGACTAGAGCCACGGATTGGGAAAGTTTTTGGGACCTTCCCTGTTTGGATATGTCGGATTGTCGAGCAGTTGGCTCTAGAGACACACTTTGCACTTCACAGCGCAAAATGGCCACGTGGACGTCGTGACGGGGCTGCTCGCTCGCCAAACGAGTGTCGACGCGGTCACTGCAAGCAGCCGAACGTCTCTGCACTGCGCTGCGCACTACGTTCATACCACCGTCGTTCTAGAAATTCTTCGAGCTAGCTGTCCGATGAACCTCAGTTGGCGTCACTCGTGCTGTTGGAGTCGCTCGACAATCGCGGCGACACACCGCTTCTCGCTGCGGCGCGTGGGGTCACTTTGCCGTCGCGAGCATGCTGGTCGATGCAGAAGCGAATGTGCACGTTCGCGCATTGGATGGCGAGACGCTGCCGACGTGTGCTGCGCGGCGTGGCGAGGGCGACCAACACTTTGTGGTCGAGCTTCTTGACCGCGGGAGTTTGTTAACGACAATTGCGAGTCTGGATGCGAGCAGCGCCGATCCGGCTGTTAATGCGAGTGACGCGATCAGTACCGGTAGTGCCACTGATTGTGTCACCAGCAGCAGCAGTCGTACTTCGCTGCTGTCTGTGACGCTGCAGACGCTCACTGATGACACTCAGCAGATGCACGAGTTCACGCAGATGTGGATGCACATCACCGATCGGCTGCACTGCGTGTTCAATCATCTCGCCGCATCTCCCGCCGACTCGTCTCGCGACATAGTATTGCAATTTGTCATGCTCGTCAGCCATTTGGTACGGCTCAGGTCGGTGTGTTCAGCGAGCAGCATGTTTACTCGTGTCGCACAGTGTCTCGTCCGATGCGCGTGGCAGACCAAGTGCGGAACAAACTGCTGCAGCAAATGTGCAACGCGTGCGCTGGAAAGCGCCCGAGTGCATCTGCGGCACATCAAAGGCGTCATCGGCATCGGTCGTGTACTCGCACGGGATGCGCGTACTAGAGGTTCTGACTGACGAGCTGCCTTAGAGTGACGAAGCAGAAGACGCAGTGGTCGCTTTGAGCGCGACTTACAGCCATGGACTCCCAAAGACATGTCGGACGCCCATGCGCGTTTCATCAAACACTTGTGGCTGACCGATCCGAGAAAGCGGCCAGTACTGTCGAGCGTGTGTCACCAGCTGGAGCAGCTAGCTACTGCAGCGCGACAGGCAAGATGCAAACTGGAGCGGCACACCGGGTCGGAGCAATGCGGCCAAATGGCAGACGCGGACGTGAACCTTGAGAAGCGTGTGATTCCGGAGTTGGAGTCGACGGTACCAGTGTTTTTGAAGAGGTTGACACAGAGATGCGAGCTCAGCGACGAGCATCGTGCCGCCATCACGACCATTCTCGAGCGTGCGCGCAACCTATTTGCACTGAGGGAGACGCGGCGTGCTGATGTGAGCGACACCGCGATGACGAAGCTCTTGGAATCACGAATCTACAAATATGCTTATGATTGCTTCTTGAAATTTTTATTTGATATCCTTAAGATTTTATTTGGATATCCCTTTCATTCATTTTCACACTTTTCACATTCATTTCCCAATATTTACGTAAATAAATCCCGACAAATCGATCAAAGCGCTTGCTCGACGGCATCGGTCCGTGCGCCTACCGTTGGGCTCAGATACAATTTCACAGAGAGAGACTCTGCTCGTCTCACTCGGTGAACGACACGTGCTGGATGAACGACACGCGCTTGCGCTTGCGCAGCGCTGCTGCAAGAGCGCGCGGCTTCATGCGCTGCGACGCGCGACCGGACGGCGTGCCCCACTTGAGGTGGTGGAACAGCGCTTCCGTCAGCAGACGTTCGTGTACGACGCCGTCGCGTACGAGCACGCGCACTTTGCCGTACAAATCACTGACGCTCATGGTCCCAAAGCGCACGTGCTCCATGACGTCGCTCAATATGTCGAGCAGTGGTGTCTTGTCGGCATTTGCGACACGCGCGTTGCCCCACTGCACGAGCGCTTCAAGCAGCGGCAGTTCGCGGATCTGGAGCTCGTCGTTCTCAATGATCTGCAAGTGCGTCATTCAAGCAAGGCGTTAGACTGCTTTGTCCCGTTGGCGTGCGCGATTATACTTTTCCCATACAAATGCCGAGTCAAACCGACATACCTCGAGCAGCAGCTTCTCGGGCAGTTCGACGATCTGCGGGTTCCGAAACACGTCGCGCGCGTGGTAGAGCACAAAGCTCTTGCAGATCTCGCGCAGTGCTGCGAGTTCGTACATCTCGGCTGCAATGAGGAGCCCAACGACTGTGTCCATGTCGAGCACGACGTCTAATGGTTTGTATACGATTTTGTATAGGGTGACCATACGTGAGTAGGTGCGTACTCAAGTGAATGAACCGGTCCAGAGTGCGAAGAACGCACCGCCAGTGTAGATGAACAGCAGCATCTTCTCGACAACGCGCGGCTCGACGCCGTGGATCTCGACGTCGCGCTCACTCGCTTCGCGCATGCGACCTGTGAGCATTGCACGGAATGGCTCGGAGCTCGCTGCGAGCATGAACCGATGCGCGTGGAACCGCTTTACGGTTGGTGCCGGCGTTGGCGATTGCGGTACGCGCATGTTCGTGTCCTCCGAGTCATTGGTGCTCGACTCGCTATAGCGGCTCGTGCTGTTCTTGACGCACAATACGACGTCAGCGCCAATGAGACTGTCGTCAAAGTTGATGTTTTCGGCTGCGTTGTGCACTGCGCGCTTGAGTCGCTGCGACAGGTCGCGGTGGTTCGAGTACGCAGTCGTTGTTTGTTTGCGCATGCGCTTTGCGCCATCACTGGCGACGCTGCTGTTGCCGCCGTTGGTGCTGCTGCCGCCAACGCTGCTGCCGCGCCGGTAGCGCGATGCAGTCGTCTCGGACGATGTCTCGGAACGGTAGTCGTCGTCCTCGCCCGAGACCGTCGGCGTGTCGAGTGGCGATGACGATGGGATGGACACGAAGCGCGTGATGCTGTCAGTGTCTGCAGCGTCATTGTCGACCGTGAAGCGCGGCGACGGTACCGGCGCCATTTCGTCGGCGCTGCTGCTCATGTTGCGCGTAGCGCTCCAGTTCGTCGTAGGTCGAGCGTAAACTGCTGCTGGTCCGCGAGTGACGTACATTTGTATTGAAAAGTCTCTCATACTTTAATGAAGCTAGCTGCAGGTCCCGAAAGTGTCTTAAAGATGTATAAGTGCGTTCCTCATACAATATCCAGTCTGAAAGTGGCCAATTCTGCTACACTTATGTACATTTTTGCATTATATAAATGCTGTATGATCCAAACATCTACATCCGTTTGATTAGGTGTTTTATAGTTTGTGTTTGTTTGATTGGGGATCCTGCCAGCTTGACAGACAACAAGGAACAGAGCATCGAAGGGATCAAGTACAAGCTCGAGCAGCAGCAACCGCGAACACACCACCGCAGAGCAGAGCAGCACACGATGATCAAGGGAATTCTGATCGTGAACAACCACGGCAAGCCGCGCATCGTCAAGTTCTACGAGCACGTGGTGCGTGCTGCTCGCTGTTTATGCAACGCAGCGTGTCATCGCAATGCAATGCGATGCGTGTCACCGCGAGCGCTCATGCGACCATCTGCGATGCCGATACGTGTGTCTGTGTCTGTGTCTATGTCTGTGTGTATTGCACTGTGCACGCTGCATTTGCTCGCAACCGCGCTTGCGTACCTGAACAGCCGGACGCCGAGCAGCAGGCCGTGATCCGCGACATCTACACGCAGGTGTCGAAGCGCCCCGACACGCTCTGCAACTTTCTCGAGGGAACGTACGTCTATAGCTGCAGCTCTAAACGCAATCGTACTCAATCGGGACTGACTTGGCGACATGCTTGTGCATCGACACACGCTAGTGTGCGGTACTGGGGCGACGGCATCAAGCTCATCTACCGGCACTACGCGACGCTCTAC
The DNA here is from genome assembly GCA_023336405.1 of Globisporangium echinulatum. NCBI lineage: Eukaryota > Oomycota > Peronosporomycetes > Pythiales > Pythiaceae > Globisporangium > Globisporangium echinulatum. The sequence goes on along the minus strand of JAADWX010000041.1, from coordinate 17,719 downwards.
TTTGTCTTTGCCGTTGACCAGCAGGAGAGCGACCTCGGGATCCTCGACCTCATCCAGGTCTTTGTCGAGACGCTCGACAAGATCTTTGAGAACGTCTGCGAGCTCGACCTGATCTTCCACAGCGACAAGGTCCACTACGCACTCGACGAGATCGTCATGGGCGGCATGGTCCTCGAGACAAACATCAACGAAGTGCTCACGGCCGTGAACGAGATGAACCGGCTCGACAACGCGTCGTCGAAGCGGTCGCTCCCTGGTGCAATGAAGAAGTGAGCAGGAGGTCATGACGTAGGGGTGGACGGTCGAAGCGATACAGACGCAGTATCAAAACCTTTCAAATAGCATATGACACGAGACAGAATCTATCAAATGGCATATTCAGCCATATGAAGAACTATCAAACGGCATACAATAGGGATCGGAGCCATTGGGGTAGCTCTCTATATGCAAGCACATATTGTGGATATGCTGTCTAGATGAGCATGCCCTTTGCGCCGCTGCTCTTGCCACTGCCCTTGTCATCTGACGACGGTGATGCACCCGTAGCAGCAGCAGTCATAGCTGCGAGCACTTTGACTTCTTCGTCGCGCTCGCGCTGCTGCTGCTGCTGCTTGTCCTGTTCGGCTTTGACCGCAGCGGCCGTTGCGACTGCGTCGTCGGCAGGTACAGTACCGCCAAGCTCGACGACAAGCGTCTCAAGGACGTCCACACGCGCTGCGAGCTGCTCGCGCTCGGCCGTTGCAGCCGTGAGCTTTTGCTTGTAGCTCACGAGCTGCGACGAGAGCGAGAGCGTGAGGAACGCGACACCGATGTTGAACACGTTCAGCTTTTGCGTCCGGAGGTGCGAAATGAACGACGTCGGGTACTCTGTGTGTACGTGTGTGTGTGTGCATCAAGCAAGTGGGCGTGTCAGCCAGAGTGTTTGTGTGTGTGCTTGTATAGACATATCTCAATGCAAGCGCTGCCTCATAGTGAAGCTCTCTGCTTGAGTGTGCGCACATACCTTGCCGTGGCGGCGCAGTGCGCGTGGAGAACTGGCGGAGACGGCGCGCAGCAAACATCATGGTGCAGTTCTTGCTGCTGGATGTCGTGAGTCGTTTTGACTTGTGATATGCAAGCGTGTGGTCGCAGATTTTCGCATCATTTGATTCCATTTTGTCTTGTGTGATGTATGCTGACATTGGACTTTTGTCAAACATACCTTCCCACAATCACACAATTGCCATCACGACACTCGTAGTCGCGACGTGCAATCACGACAAGTTCGAGCTACGCGCATGTACACCGCACACTGCAGCAGAAGGAAGGTAGATCACACGCACAGCAAGCACACGTCGTTTAGCGAATGGAAACAGTCATTGCGTCGCCCAACTATCATCTACAGGGTCGTCTTTGCGAGCGCTGTGTCAGCGTCTGCAGCTGCTGCTGCGTCCAGCGCTTCGAGGTGCCGTGCGAGTTGCGCTGCGTACTGCCGAAAGCGCGGCCGCTGGCGCCGTGCAAGCAGCTCGGTCTGCACTTCTTCGATCGCGTCGATCGATAGTTGTCGCCGCAGCTCGTTGCTCGCAAACAGACTCGTACCGAGTGCCGAGTGGAAGATCGCTACATTTGACCCATAAATCCACAATCATACAAACTGTCAGTATGCACACGTCGCATATCCAATATGTGTGACCCCAACGCACCTTGAATGTACGCTGGGATGCGTGGCGAGTGGAGCACTTGGAAGAGGAACTCGTAGACGTTGCGCGGACGGCAGTGCACGCGCTTGGCGCCAAAGTAGCTCACGGCGCCGCGCAGCACCGATGCAGCAAACTGCTCGACGTCGCGGATGCACGCGTCCTGCGGCGCGCAGCACGCGTCGAGGAAGAACTCGCACACTGCATCGGTGATCTCCTGGGTCTGTATGCCATTCACCCAAACACCCAAACAGAATCACCCAAAAACACATAAACAACTTGTGTGTGAGGCCCAGAGTGTGTGATGCGCCACACTAGCAACAGCCTAACACACGCACACGCACACACAAACCTGATGATCGACCTCGAGGAGGATGCTGCCGAGCCGCAGTGCGTGCCAAAAGAGCGACCGCTGGTCGACGCCGCGCGGTCGAGTGAGCGCAAGCGGAAACAGCTTGAGCACGTGGCGCACGAGTGCGAAAAACTCGATCGCTTCCGCTGCGATCGCGTCGACGTTGCGCTGCTCGTGGCTGAACGTCGTGATGCTGCGCTCGCCTGCTGCGAGGTCGTCACTCGGTTCATCGCAGAGCTTGCGTCGAAAGACTACAAACAGTGTCTATTCACCAAAACACCCAAACACCCACACATCCAAACACCCATATTTCACCCATGTCAGTCGACCATCTATCATCCAGCAATATCAAGCAGCAATGGACACAGCGACGCACCGGTAGGACGCGCTCTATTGTCGCGTGGAGCGCCATGCTGTCCTTCTCTTTTGTCACGACCGCACTGATGCACCGCAGCATATCGGCTGCTGCAGTCGTCTCAGCGTACCAATGGAGTACGAGGTCGAGCACGTCGTGGGTGATTGCGCTTTGGCGGCTATCGAGTGCTGGCACGACGTTCAGAAACAGCTGCACGGCGCTCGTTCGGCACGCGCAGTCGGTCGCAAAGCGCACCGCGACGGCGTCGGCCACGAGCGGCCAGACCTGGTCAACGAGCGCACGCGCTTGCGCTGGCTGTTGGACGCCGTGGATTGCACGGCCGAGCAAGGCGATCGCATGTGCGCACGCGGTCGCACTCGCACTTGCAATCGCTGTTGTGAGCGGCGTGAGCACCGTGTTGCAGAGCGTCGCAAAGTCTAATGGGTGATGGGTGATGGGTGAACGCCCGTGTACCCACATACAAATCCACATATAGAGTCGTGAGGCATATGTAAGTGTGACAGCTACGACCCACAGTGCGTATGGCCGTCCTACCGCTGTCCGAGACGCCGTCCATGGTGTGGAACGTCGCTTCGAGCAGGTCGCCGCGCGCCGCAGTCGAGACGTTTGGAGGGGACGTCGCTGTGTTTTGTGCGACAAGCGTCTCGAGCAACTCGGTGCGGTCGCTAATGGCCGTATACTTGCTGCGCATCATGTGCACCGATCCACGCAGGTGGTACAGCGCGTCAGTCGATCCGAGCCACGATATATACACTATGTATACAGACTGTTGACTGTTCACATCGTCACCTGATGCTCGCGCAGTTTGTCAGCAGCGCGTGGGCGGCGACACCGTACGACGCTCCAAAGCCGAGACCGCGTGCGAGCACGCGCGACGCCTCAATGTACGTCGCACTCGGCAGCACGAGCGCAGTGCTGAGCGACCGGAGGTACCTTGTTGCAGCGCAACACCAATGTCCATAGCGTCAGTAGATGACGCTAACAAATCGGTATACGGTATACACGTGAGTATGCACATACGTATACACACACCGTGCAAGACCGTGGACGACAAGCGGATGCGTTGGCAGTGCGTGGGCGTTCGTGAGTACGGACTGAAGCAGCTGAATGCCTTCCGACGCCTGCGATGACGTTACGACAGTAGTGTCGTCACGATCGCCATCACCATCGTCGCTGACGTCGGTACCCGAGTCGTCGGACGAGTCGATGTCAAAGAGCTCGATCATGTACTCGAGCAGGAACAGCAGCGCATCGACGGTCGCAACGTCGGCAGTCGCGTCAAAGAGCAGGTCGACGAGACCCTGAACGCACGCATGCGCGTTCCCGTTGCGCTCGCTGCCGTGCTCACCCGGCCACTTGGCAAAGAGACTCAGGAGCGTGTCGGCGATTTCTCTAGACACGTAAATATAACACGTAAATAAGTAAATACATACAAACTGTGAGTACATGACCCACACAATTCGAGTCGACCTAGCAGCCAACACCGTCATTGACGCACTTGCGGATCGTGATGACCGTATTGACGTCGTCGTGATCGTCATTGCTGCTGTTCACGAGCTGCTGCAAGTCGATGAACGACTGTGGAAACCGGCAGTGGCGAATGAGCGCTGTCACGAGCGCTCCGAGCAGCGTTCGCACGCGTGCCTGTTCCGTACCACTGACGAGCAAGTGCCAGAGCGAGCCGCTCTGCGCGCGCTTGTCGAGGAAGAAGAACCAAAACTCGAGCGTCGGCGCTGCAACGGCAGCGTCGCGATGCGCCGAGCACGCGAGGAGATACGCGAGGAACGCCGAGCTGAACGACTCGGTCGGACTGTCAGCCTCTGCGTCAGCACAGTCAGTCGTTTGCTTGTAGGTCATCACGTTCATCGCAGGCGAGAAGAGCGTCGCTGTGTGATTGATCGCAAGCGAACACGCGATGCGCGCGAGGCCGCGTGCTACAGTCGTGTTGGCTGCCGATGGCGTCTCAAGCAATGACTTGGTCGGTAGTAGCCGGTGCGCGGCGTAGTAGATCGTTTCGGCAAGTGCGTTTGGCTGCTGATCGTCACTCGAAGTGCTCGCAAACGCATCGGCGACGATCTCAGCTGCAAGCTATAGCGACAGTAGAGGCAGATAGAGAGCAGTCGCTAGTGGCGTGAGTTTCAACTATACAGCCAGCCCGTGTGTGGATGAAAGGCGACGCACCTGCGCGAGGTCGTCGTTGTCGCACGTCGCGGCGCTAAAGAGCGGATCCATTAGCCCGCCGGCGTAGAGCTGCACAGCGTCGATGCCAAAATCATCTTGTGTCGCGACGCAGCCAACGAGCCAGTTCTCGAGACACTGCAGTGCGTTCATCTGGGCGTCTGGACTGGAGAGGACAGTTGCCGCATCGAGCAGCAGTTAGTCAGTGCTATACGACGGTAGACCATCCATTCATACAGGCGGCTGAACGTACATGCTCGAGAGGACCGTGCGCGCAAAGAACAGCACGTGCTCGTACTCGCGCTTGAACACTGTGACGACAGCACGCAGCTCGTCACGCGGCCACAAGTGCATCGACGCGGCGATCTGATGCGGGATCGCACCAACGACCTCTTCAAACTGAGACGCCAGAGAAGTCACCAGTGAGTCGCCACGATACAACGCCACTAGACAGTGCATGACTGCGACATACCATGACTGCGCCCATTGCGCTTTTCTGCTGTAAGCTTGCATCGACGATCTGCTGCAGGTCGCGGCGCCATGTCGGCCACTCGCGACACGTCTTGACGACAATGTCGGCGACAACGACGCACGCGACGCGGAACGCCGGTGGTGGCAGTGCGCTGCGGTCGCTTGTACACGCTGCACCGAGTAGCGACAGCAGCGTCTGCGCGTTTGTGATGGATAGCGAGTGTAGCCATCAGCAGTTGCATAGCAGCAGAGCGATACAGATACACACATGCAGCAACAGCAGCGCCGTGTCAGACGAGCACGCTCTCTCTTGCATCAAATGCAGACGTTCAGCCACCATTACAAGCAGTAGAGACCAGGATGGCAGACGACAGCAGCAATGATGCACAACGTACGTCGCGCACATAGTGCTTCTGGTGAGCAGTCATGCGTAGCCACTCCTGCGACGTCTTGATGCGCACGATCTGCATCGCAACGAGCACGGGTCCTGCAAGCACATGGCCGTGTTCGCGCGGCGGATGTCGTAGTACGTGCAGCGCTGGCTCCCACGCTTCGTCGCTGCGCTGCAGTGCCATGAGCCACGCGTTTGCGTGCTTTTGCTCGGCGCTGCCAGGCACGCCCTCGAAGAGCTGGCGCGCACACGCGACGAGCTGCTGCGCCATTGCTGTGGATGCAGTGCGTGTAGGGTGCATATGATGACGGTTATCGTGTGCAGGTTGCTCTCCCCTCAGCGCGCAAGTATGTTGCACGCTCGACCTAGCGCTGTTTGCTGCTGATGTTGCTCGACAGCGATGGCGCACGTTGGATATCTACGCTTTTTGCTTATCGCCTTGATGGGCAAATCGCGCCAACTGTATACAACGTCGTTCAAAGTGAGCGTTTTGAGTCAGGAGTAGAATCGTCAGACTGAAGTTGCCTCTGAATGTCGAAAGCCTGTCTTTTCTCGTGCGCTTCAGGTTTGTGAGTATTATACATATACTCGTAGTACTTGTGTAAACTACGTTGATACGCTTCCACGACTCTTCTGCGAGTCTTCTGAGATCGCTCCATAAATACTGTATAATGCAGATATAAGCATGTACTATATTTGTAGATACAATAGGTATAGATACTATGACACAATATTTACAAACGTATGTTTGACAAGCACCGCATTGTGGGATCGAGTGTGCAGCCACAACATGGTCGACATCCAGCTACTTGGTGCGTGCGTGTCCCTTCGATGCGCGTGTGTCTGCATGCAAACACTTCAACATACACACTACTCAATGCATATATATATACACACACATACTGTGCTTGCGATGCACGTACTGCGTGTACATCGACAGACAAGCCGCCGGGCGAGGGACTGCACGAGTTTGGCGCACTCAACACGCTGCTCTTCGTACGTGTTACGCTTCGTGGTGGTGCTGCTGCAATGAGCGCCCGCTGCAGCTCGCAAGTGCCACATATGTCGCTGCTTACACGCACACTATTCCTACTTCACACGCGTGTGCACTAGGTGATCATCCTCGGACTCTGCATCGTATGCGCGTACTTGATCAAGGAGTATCGCTTCTACTACCTCCCCGAGTCGGGTGCAGCAATGCTCGTCGGGCTCATCGTCGGCGCGTGGTACGTTCGCTGCTGTTGCGCTTGTGTATCAATGCGCATTAGCAGTGGGACTGCATTGACCAATGCTGCCACTTGTTTGGTCATATGCAACAGCGCGCGACTCTTCTTCCCGAGCCGCGAAGAGATGGAGTTCCTGCGCTTCAATGTGCGTCTGTGTGGTCGTTCGCTGTTCTCCTACTGTGTGACCCCCTACTGTGCGGACTCACACGCGTATGCATGTGGGTGCACTGCCATTGCTACTGTCGTTGCGACGTGCAGAAGCTGCTGTTCTACTTCCTTCTCCTCCCGCCCATCATCTTTGAAGCCGGCTACTCGCTGCATCGGGTACGTACCGTCTTATGTGCGCGACTAGCACAACGAGTCACTAGCGACTTGGACTTGCGGTACTCACACGCCATGGCGGCTACTGGTGTCTGTCTACCTGCGACCATCGACGCTTTTCGACTGAATGGCGCCGCGCAGAAGCGGTTCTTTGACAACTTTAAGTACGCCACCGACGCGTCTGCTGGTTCTCTCTGTATACACACTCACGCAGTCACACTGCCATACACTGCCACTGTCATGTCCTCACGCAGTACGATCCTGCTGTTTGCCGTGCTTGGGACAATGGTCTCGACGTTCATCATTGGCTTCCTGACGTTCTACGCCGGTCAAGTACGTCCAGTGTATCGCCCATCGACCTGTTGGCAGCGACACTCATAGCAAGCTTGTACGATACATACTGCTGTCTGCCTACCAGCTCGGATGGATCCAGATTGACACGTCGTCGCCGCTCGAAGCGCTGCTGTTCGGTGCGCTCATCTCGGCCGTCGACCCAGTCGCGACGCTCTCGATCCTCGGGAACCCCGAGCTGAACCTCGACCCGCTGCTCTACAGCCTCGTGTTTGGCGAAAGCGTGTTGAACGACGCAGTCGCGATCGTGCTCTTCAATACGTTCCTCAAGGTTTGAAGCGTCACTCTCTGAGTCTGTCTGAGTCTGTCTAAATCTGAGTCGGAGAGTGCTGCTGGGACTTTCGTGACTGACTGACCGCTCTTGTCTGTACTGACTTTCCAGTTTGAAGAGTCGGGCAGCGTGTTCACGTACAGCGCCGTTGCGTCGCTCCTGATCGAGTTTGCGTTCATTTCGCTCGGGTCCGTCGCGTGTGGCGTCGCGACCGGGTACGTACGACCAAGTACCACCCGTATAGTAGCTCCATCTACAGTAACAGTAGTAGTAGCAGTAGTAGTACGTATCGCCATACCAACACTGTTGGACTGACGACCCTCTCTCGCTCTTCCACACAGTCTCGGGTGCTCGTTCATGTGCAAGAACACGAACGTCAAGGGCTACCCGGCGTACGAGATCACGCTCCTGTTCCTCTTTGCGTACGGCTCGTACGCATTGGCCGAAGTCATGAAGCTCTCGGGCATCATGTCGCTCTTCTTCTGCGGCATCACAATGGCGCACTACAACTCGAACAACTTGTCGACTGCGTCCCAGGTCACGGCCGAGCACATCTTCAAGAGCTTTGCGTTGGTTGCCGAGTTCTTTGTGTTTCTCTACATGGGCATGGGCGTCTGCGCCGGACAGTTTGGCCGCTGGGACGTCTCGTTTATCGTCCTTGCGATCGTCTCGTGCCTCGTTGCGCGGCTCTTCAATACGTTTCCATTCAGTTGGGTCGCGAACCTTGGGTGCGTCTGAGTGTGTGTAGGTCTCGACAGGTGCCACCCACCCACTCACTCTCTGTATGACTGACTATATGACTGACGGACTGTATTGGAGCCAGTCGGACGACAAAGATCCCGATGAAGATGCAGATCGTGCTCTGGTTTGCTGGGCTCCGTGGCGCGATCGCGTTTGCACTATCTCAGTACGTTTAGCTATGAGTGTGGGTCGACACACCCAACAGTGTGTGTGGTTGCGCCGTACACTGTCTTTCTGACCTATACGCACGTACATGTATGGGTGATGCCTTGCTTGGTCGTGTGGGTAGGAACATGCCAGGGCCGAATCAAGATCTGTACATCACGACAACGCTCTCGGTCGTGATCTTTACGACGATCATCTGTGGCGGCTTGACCGAGCCGCTGCTTCAGTACACTGAGCTCAAGGTGAGAGTGCGAGTGTGCATGTGAGTGTAGGTAGTAGGATTAACATTGTGATGTCTGAACGTTGTCGTGGCTCGTGCTAGCGCGATCGCAACGTCCACGACGACGACGACGACGAAGAGGAAGAGTGCGGACTGCTGGACGAGTCGGTGCGTCGTCGTGATCTTGCGCAGGATGGATGGAGGCATGGATCGCACGTGGCCGCATGGACTAACGCTGACTTGCCAACTTCATTTGGTCCTGACGCACACTGTCCATTTCGTATCGACTCTTGGTTCGATGGACGGACGTCACAGATCTCGGACCATCCGAGCGTGCGACGCGACGACGCAGCAGCGGATGCGTCTGGCGACAGCATCTTTCGCCGCAACGTCCAGACGAGCGACTTGCACTCGTTCTGGGGTAAAGTACGTATACGATCGTACGCTCGACGAAGTCGCTACGTGGTTTGAGACTGGTTTTGATTCTGAGTCTACATCTCGTTTGCTAACGCTCAGGTCGACGAGAAGTACTTCAAGCCCGTGTTTGGTGGCTCGAGTCGTCCGGTACGACCTGGTGATGCGTTCTCTCTAGAAGCGCCTATCTTTTGTCGGTTGGTCCATTACTAAGCAATCGTCCGCTATTGGTACTGCGTTGATGGTTGTTAGGTCGTTCGCCAGGGCTCCGGCTCGAGTCGGCACAAGCGCCAGTCCGAGGACGCACAGTAGCGAAGACGCGTACAGCTTTTGCAGTTGGTTCGCATGGACGGACTGACGTCGCCGAGCCCATCACTAACTACTGTCACAAGCACTCGAAGTACGCAACATCATGGATGTAGCAACTCGGTATGATCGTTTAGAGTAGCAATGCAACGGTATACAAGCTGCGTGATAGCAGCTAATAGGCGCTAGTGGGCGACGCTGAGCGCTCGTCGTCAACGTCCTGACTGCCCGAATGCCCAGTCGTGTGGCGATGCTTGTCCTTCTTCTTGCTCGTTCGCTGCTGCGACTTGTGTGCCGACTTGGCACTCGACCCGCGCGCCGAGTCGACACTCACATCAGATGTCCGCGCCGACGACGAAAACGATGAGAGTGACGACGCGACCGAGTCGCGGCCTGCACTGGTGTCGGCATTGCTGTCGACGCTGCTCCGATCCGAGCACTGCGAACTCTTGTGCGGCTGCTTTGTGCGGCTGCCCTTTGGCTTGCGAGGACTTTCGTCCTACGCATCGTATAGCAAGATGGAGTCAATGAGACGAATGAGCGCGCAGTCATCATGGCTAGCGATTAGCGACCAAACGCACCACGTTCGGGCAGTGCTCGTCAAAGCGAAAGAACTGCTTCAAGTTCGGGTCCGAGTGGTGCTTGAAGAACTCGACAGCCGCACCGAGGTTGCATACGCGCGTGACGAACGTGTCGAGCTGCAGACGTCTATCTTCGAGAAAGTCGTGTGCGAGCGCATTGCCGAGGAACGACCGCACTGCGTCGCGGTTGCGCTTGACAAAGTCGATGCCTGCAAGCTGCGCGCCGAGCGACGTCTTCAGTGCTCTGGGTATACGTAGTCCAGCATCGAACGAGTAAAGCAGTGACGACAATGTCAGCTACATCTGAATGAGACGCGTGTGCACTTGCGTCGAGTACAGAGAGACGAGGACGCACATGTGGAGCGCGTCAAACGCTGAGAACCGGTGCCAGACATCCCACTGCTTTGTCAGTCGGCGCGCCGCCCTCTTGCTGAAGACCTGACACGAACATGTCACCATGTACTCCTATCGATACGCATTCGTGTGTGTCGAGTGTCCGTTGTTAGCGTGTTGACTCGCTTCGCGTCAAGCAGCAGCGCGAGCCACACACAGATACATACGTACGCACCGCGTGCTTGCCGTCGTCGTGCGTGCGAAACTTGACGACGCGCGCCTCGAACGCGTACTCGCTCTCAGCGCGCGGTGTGGCGAACCGCGGCGACTGCGGACCAACGCGTGCAGTCTTGAGCAGCGCGGTCGTCCACTGCTTCTTGACGTCATCGCTCGGTGCTGCAAAGTAGTAGCACGCGTCGTGAGCCGCACTACTACTGCGTACGTAGAAGCAGAACGGCGTGTCGTCGACGTTCACGCCGTGGTTCGGCTCGCCTGGCACGGGCGTCGCAATGTCAGCGCCGACGAGCGTTAGACTCCAGTGCACGCAGTACTGCGAACGGTCTGTGAACGCCACGAGCTTGGCCGAGATGTCATCGAGCTTGAGAAACACAGTGCGCCACGTCTTCTTTGCTGCGCAATCGGCCGGCGACACAACGAGGATGAAGCCCTCCATCGCTTTGCAAAGGTGTCGTAGAGTAGCGCGAGTAAGGTGGAAGTGTCGACGCTACTTGGTAGACGGTAGCTTGAGAGGCAGCAAGTCGGATTGTGTATGTGTGTGCGTGTTTGGACCAGAGACGCACACAAGCAGCAGTGGTCATCACTAACTTCAAGGTCGCCATTGCGATCAGAAGTCGAAGGAACGAGTAGACCACCGACAAGATGCGAATCAAGGGGCTAAATCTGATGTGATACTATTGGCACTACTGTTTCAGGGTTACTTGTACCTACTCGCTAGTTCGTACTACCGCGACGCGAGCCCATCACGCGCTTTGTACGTGAACGACGCGACGTCGAGTCCGAGCGCATCGACACTCACGAGCGGCGTCACGGGTCCGTGCGAACCTCTCGACGCAACTGCTCGGTTGCTGACGGTAACACTGCTGCTGACCCCAATATCGCTGTCGCTTCCCTCCTGCTCTTCGTCGAGTGTCGGTGGAGTCGACAGGACGAGTCGCGACGCTCCGTTGCTGATGCTGCTGGGACCTAACGACGCACGAGACGACGGAGCGCCAGTCGATGACTTCTCGCCAATCTACCACCACTCAGCAGCCACGCGCACGTGAACGTCGTACAGTGAGACTCATTTTACTGTCGCTACTAGTCGTCCACAGTGTTGAGGCGGCGTACCTTGGCTGGGAATCGCGACCTGCGCTTCACCGCGACCGCGGACGCAACAGTGTCTGCAGACTCTAGGACTTTGCCACCTACGCGTTTCTGTAGCAGTGGCAGCACGAGCGGGTTCGCGCGCACGTAGTCGAGCACGCTCTTGCCTTTCAAGTTCTACGAGTACACCAGCAACCCGAAAGCACGCGCTGTGTGAGCGTAGGCTGCCGCTCAAGTCGACGCTACTTACAACTAGCATAAACATTCACACACACCTTGCTCGTCCAGACCGCGTCGGATGCGCTTTGCCCTTCACGCTGGATCTGTGCGAGCGCCATCGCGACGAGTAGCGAGCCATGGCCGCGTCGTGCGGCCCAGTGGAACGCCGTGTCACCATGTGCGTCGCAATGCAGCACGTCAGCGTCGCGCTCAAGCAGCAGCACGCAGACGTCAATGTGTCCTGCCCGTGCAGCTTCGATCAATGGCGTCGTGCGGCTCGCAGCCGAGTCGATGGCGTCGACTACTGCACCAGCGTCGAGCAGGAAGCGTGCAATCGCAGCGTCACCGAGCCTGCTCGTACGTCCGGCCAAGCGCGTTCTACCATGAGTCCCAATGACAGGCCACACATGCGATACTACTACGAGCACTACAGACGCTGCGTACCACGCAGCGCAGTGGAGCAGTGAACGACCAGCGTCGCTGAACTCAGGGCTGCGTCGACCGAGCAATCGCTGCGCGCCTTCCGCAACAAAAAAGCACTGCACGAGCTCAAGGTCATGTTGGCGCAGTGCGTCCCAGACTGAGCCGCCAAAGCTGATGATCGCACGTCGTGCTTCGCCTCGCAGCCGCACGCGCGTGTCGACGTCGTTCGACTCGCTAACAGCGCTGCTGTTGCTGATGGTGCTCTGCTTCCGTACCGATTCGTTCATTGTGCTGCTGATGCTGACGGTGCTGTGCTTTCGCATAGACGTTGTTGACCTGCTACTGCCTGGCTCGTGCGCTTGCGACGTGGCCGAGTGCGGACGCTGCAGTGCAGTGTCGCGGCTGCCGCCAGTCGCTCCTACGACTGCTGCTGCATTGTAAGCGCTTGCGTCACGCTCTGTTGTCGTTCGCGTATGCAGCATTGGCGCTGTCGTAGTGTCCAAAGGCTCGTCACTCACAGTCTGCTGTTGCTGCTGCTGGCGCTGCTGCAGCCGTTCGTGCCGCTTGGCTTGCAGCCGCGACCGAAAGCCAACAGCGCTTGGTTCACTACGATCATCACCATCACGCCTGCCGTCCTGGTCGTTCGTATCACCATCGACAGCAATGGCTCGCGCTACCAGCGTCGCCTTCGAGTCCTCTGCCATTGTCAGTCCACTCACTACTGCTGTCGCTGCTGCTACTATAGCAACATCGCGACTAGACGCAACGTGACGACGCTTCGTGCATTCCAATGCGTCGACTGTATGGCCATCACTCAACTGCTAGTATCTAGTCGGCTCACTCTCTTTTAAGTACGGGTCGAACCCGCCTCACGACCACGACTCGACAACGTACCGCTTCGAGCGCATCATCGCTCTCAAAAACGCGTCGGCGCTCGCGAGCGACAGACCGCCGACGGACCGCAGGATGTCGCGCAGCACGTCGTACACGTCGCTTGGCATGCGCTTTGCCGAGCCAGCAATGTAGACGTACGCGCCACTCATGAGGAGCGCATAGACGTCGTCCTTCGCCTCAGCGAGCCGCGTCTGCACGTAGATCTTGTGGCTCTGACGTCCGGGAGAGGGCGTGACGATGTGCAACCACACAGTTGGTCAGACCAGCAGTCACGAACCAACACACATTGTCATCATACAGGCAGACAGGCAATGGCGCACCTGGTCGCGCGAGAACGCCGTGTGGAGCGCCGTGAGGTCGCCGGATGCGACGAGACCGCGCAGCTCGTCACCATACAGAAAGTCCTGTGGTGCCCACCAGCGACAGCTTCAGTGTCAGTAGCAGGTCACGACGACTAAAGGCTTACAGCGACTGAGACCGAGACCGACGACTACAACACTATTGACAGCCACGCACCTTGTGCTCGTGGCGCGAGCCAAAATACAGAACCGTCGCACCAAGCGGCGTTGCGTCTGCAGTCGCTGCTGCATTCGCAGTCGCACGCATGACCGCGCGCTCCTGTACGATCGCGCGCATCGCTGCAAGACCTGTGCCAGGACCAATGAGCAGCATGCTTGCGTCGCGACTCGGCGGGTCAAACAGCCCCGTCTTGATCCACATTGGCACGTATGTAGCAGTGTCGGCTGATGGATCGAGCGACGCAAAGTACGCCGAGCAGATGCCAGTGCGGCGGCGCTTGTACGGCGTGACAAAGTCAACGAGCGCGACCGTCAGGTGCACCTAGTACAGAGTCATCGCCATCAAGCCAAGCTGGTCAGTCAGTCGGCACTGCTCTACCGACTTCAACTGGTATACCTATACCAAACAGCAGATAGACCCAAGAGTCGAGTACATACGCGACCGGGGTGCAATAGCGACGACGATGCGATCGAGTACGACCGCGGCCGCAGTCGCGGGATGAGCTGCAGCAGCGCTGCGAGCGGCACGCACGCGCTCGGAAAGTCGCCGAGCACTTCGACAAACGTCTTCTTCTCGCGAATGCAGTAGTCGTAGAGCAAGTCGACGCCATCGGGTGATGCCAACTCTTCGAGCTTCGCACGCTCTTCAGCGTCGGTCGCAAACAGCGACAGCTGCGCAAAGAATCGGCGCTGCGGCGTCCCAAGGACGTCCAAGTACCTGGCAAACACGTCGCGCAGGCGCGTCGGCGATGGGAACGAGTGTTGCACGGACCCGTCAGCTGCTTTGATCGAGACGATCTGGGTCGCTAGCGTTGAGGCTGTTGAGTCACTGTTAGTAGCTTCACTGCGACTGACATACGCGAGCATCTCATCGACGCCGGTCGTGTTCTCGGGATAGACGTCGGCGACAGCACCGGCTCGGAAGGATGTCGTGAAGCTCGTATTGCCAAGGTCGAACTCGAGGTGACGGACGTCCTGCGACCAGTCCGTCGTTGTCAACCGCGTGTTTGCCACGACGCGTGCGACGTGAATGCCGTCGGTAGCGTTGACGGCCGTGCGCGGCGGCGCGTAGAACGTTGACGTGTCAGTGCGCGGACTGAACGTCTGGACGGCGTGACGTGCGTCCTCGTCGTTGGCGGCGTGGTAGTTGACCGAGTACAATGGCTTAAGAGGCTGCGGCGTGTCGTCGACGACATAACTTGGTGGCAGCGGATGTTTGAGCAACAAAGCGTCCCAGAGCTTGGCGAGCCATGGCGTGAGTGCGCCAAAGTACGCGAATGCGTGCTGGTCGTCGCCGAGGCCGCGCGGGACGAGCTCCGTTGCGCCGAGCTGCACGAGCCGCGCCTGGAGCTTGCGTGCGACTGCGTTGTATTTGGCGTAGCTCGAGTCGCCGAGCCCAAAGACTGCGACGTTGACGCCACGGAGCCAGTCACGCGGCAACGTCTTGCGCAGCAGACTGCGCCACGCTGCACGCATGTTCTCAGGCGCCTCACCATCGCCGGTCGTCGACGCGATGAACACGACTGTGTCGCATTGAGGCAGCAGCTGTGCGACGGGAAAGTCGTCCATTGCGCTCACGACCGTGTCTGCGAGGCAGCGTGCGACTGCGAGCTGTTGCACGTACTCGGCGACGTCGCGCGCCGTGCCGGTCTCGCTGCCGTAGAGCACAAGCAGCCGCGGCAGCACATCTGTAGTGTTGGCACTCGACATCGTTTGACTGGTGATGTCGCTGATGTGTGATGTCGCTGATGTGCGTTTGCGTAATGTCGAAACGTCAATAGTTATCTAAGGATATTGATGAATATGCTAACCATTCGGACATCTCAAATAGTGCGCGCTTCTGGCGAGCCAATCAAACACTGTCATAATTGAATTTTAGCCAATCAAAAAACCGCTATCGCATTCGGACAATTCGGACACATATTTTGTCGGAATCGATTGGAAAATATGTATGCACATTCAAAATCCAAGTCAAACGCATATTTTTGAAATACCATAACCGAACGGGCAAATAGGACACAAAACCAGGAGTGGTGTACTTTATACTAAACATCAGAACGTGTGACTTTAATGTATGTGGGCTACTAGCATCCATAGCTCGATCTGCCTTGCTGCAAAGAGCCTCGATTCGCTCGCGCCTGCGAACTCGCAGAAGGCGCGCGCCACTGCGGTGAGTGCGTTTGCGCGGTTCCGACATGTGAAACTGTGGCTGTTGGACAAGTTTCCACATCTGCGTGATCAATCTGAGGGTGACTTGATGCGAAAGGGTAAGATGCTCGAAAGGCACTGCCAGAAGCGAGTTGAGGGAGGGCAGGTAAACAAGGCACCGTCGTGTAGGAAGGATGACCTAAGTGTATTAGTCCAGAGTCTGTATGCAGCTGCTTCAAGCCCCCGCGACTATCAAGACATTGCGCTGCTGTGCCACATGTGGCACTGCTTCGGTCGCGCGTCCGACCTCGCCTTTCTACAGAAAGAGCACGTGTCCGTGGCTGCCGACGGCGATATCTACGTACGCCTCCTACGCGTGAAGACATATCAAGAGCAGGGGCTGACACTCGTTCCCGACCACACAAGCTTCCTCGCGTGTCCGCTCACAGCGCTATCGGTAGCGCTCGCAATGCAAGAGAGTCCGTCCAGTGCGCTGCTCAGCCAGTTGCCGTCGCTCATCGCACCGGTGGCAGCAGCCGTCGATCCGCAGATGCCACTTCATGAGTTGCTCGCCGTCGACTCGCTTGGCGTTGCCCATGCCGTCGCGCCGACGGCAATCGAAGTGGCCGAGCATACTGAAGGCGAAAGTGGGGGTGCACGGCTACATCAACCGCTTGCTCCGTCGCGTTGAGCCGCAGGAGCTTGCCGCACGCGCTTTAACCTCTCACTCGATCAGGCGCGGCGGTGCGCAGCACGCAAACGGCGATAATCGGCTCTCGGCGCAGTGGATTCTGGACAGAGGGGCGTGGAACATGAGCTCCGCCAACCGAGGCTTCGCGTACGTCTTTAACACGCCCAAGGAAGACCGCAAGATCGCTCGTGCGCTGAGTGGGTGGGGTCCGATGAGAAGCCGCCATCGGTCTGCGCTGCCTCGCTGGACAGCTGCACACGCGATGGACTAGAGCGGTTGCAACGGGTTCTATTCGGTGCGCGCTTCGGCCACGGTACCCGCCGACTGAACGTCGGCTCAGCGGTGCTGGCGACGCTGATGGCAACCCTCGTGTTGCAGGTCCCGCTCGTCAAGGCGCTGAACGAGCATGCGCCAGTCGTCCTTCGGGTACAGGCAAGTGTGCGCGCGGCCGGATACAGCGACATCGACTTGGTGGCGTGGGCGGCGGTGCTCAGCCAAAGCGCGCGATCTGGAAACTAGTCGAGCTCATGCGACGGCAAAACGACTTCGGCGCCTGTAGTTTGCCATCGCGACGCGGCGGTGATCGGCAAGCTGGTCTCGATCAATCGCAAGCTCTTGGAGCGACTCCGTGTGTGCGAGACGGCGCTACTCCAGCTACCTGGTGGTCCATTCGATAAACAAATTACTTGATTGTGACATGGCTTACCAAAAAATATCTTTTTACATGTAGAAATGATTTGCGTATTCATCATGGCGAGTTATCGATAATTATCTATAAATATTTTTAAAAAGCATGTAATATTTACGAGTAGAAATCGAAAAAAGACATATCAGGACCAGGTAAGTTTACTTATCGTATTTTATATCTCATGACCAAAAATACTCAGACCCCTACAGTACTTAAACTTAACTACCTATATGCACTGTCTGCAAAGTTGACATTATGCATGTGTCTGCTACTTCTACAGCTACACTGTCAACCAATGCTGTTACAGTCATCTCTCTCAGTACTGCGGTCAAAACATATGGAAAATAATATTCAGTTTTGAAGGGATAATTAACATGAAGATATAAAAAATCGCAGTATCCGAAACAAGGCTTCTTTGTATTCAGTTTGAAGTGAGACGCAG